>PVJO010004107.1:6987-113783 GCA_004026905.1 Hystrix cristata
GGGGCGGGGGCTCCCCGGGCCGGGCCGTGCGGGGCGGCGCGGCCTCCCGTCCGCCTGTCTCCCGTCCCGAGGGCGCCGGCCCCTTCCCTCGCCGCCCGCGCCCGCCTTCCCCTCCTCGGCCTCACGCCGTGGCTGACACTGTGGATGATTCTGTAAACTGAAGCAAACCCGAACACTGGCCGGCCGGGGTGCAAGTTCTCTATAGCGGAACCCGGACCCTCGTGCGGGCCGCGCCGTGCTGTGCCGAGTTGCGGCCCGCTCCAGGCCCGCAGACCGAGCTCGCGTGGCGTCCCCGGCCGAGTCCCCTTTGTCTGGTTCGGGCGTGCGCGCAGCGGTCCGGGCGGCGATGGGGGTCCCGTGGCCCCCGTGGCTCGGGCTTCGTGTCTCCTGGTCTGGGCAAGGCCCGGGGGTGCGGTCCCGTGCGGCAGTCTTCTTCCCGCGGGTCTCGGAAGTCTCTCTGGCACCTTGGAGTTGTGCCACAAAGATTTAGGGTAAGCTCCTGCTGTCGGCAAGAATAATTTAACTCAGCAACTTGCTGATGGTAGACCAGACACTTCTTTCTTAAGGTGTCGAGATATAAGAAATTCTTTGAGCAGATGTTAAAGAAAACAGGTCCTTCTACTCCCGCCCCCGACCCCGTACCGGGGATTGAACCCAGGACTTTTGCCCCGAGCTGAGCTCCATACCCCAGCCCTTGTTTATCGCTTATTTTTAGGACAGGGTCTCCCTAAATTGCCCAGGCTGGATCACTCCCTTGTGGTCTTACTGCCTCACGCTGCTGAGGTTGCAAGTGTGCACCACCGCTGCTTGCCGGGAGATGAGCTTTAAAAATGTGTTTTGTCCTCCTGTTGGGAGGATACCGTGTTTTTCACGTTTTAAAAAATCGACTGCACAAACATGAAAGAAATGAGAGGAAAGGAGTGCTGGGGCGAGGTTGCCTTGACCTGGCCGTTGGGACCTGAGGATGCATTCCACTTTCGATTGATGGCTACGGGAAGGGGAGGGGGGCTGAGTGGCCTGAGTCCCTGTCACTTCCCTCTCCTGTGAACATCCGGCTGACCTTCCACATCTGAAGCTCTTGGGGAGACCTTTCTCTGTGGTCAGCTGGAAAGGTGGAAAGTCTCTCAGGGGGTCTGCTGAGCACCCTAGAAGAGCTGAAGACACTATCCCCAGGGCCCATCTCCATGCTCAAAGGTCAGAGGCCCGAGGAGGGGGAGGAGGAAGGGCTGGCCTTCTGGGCCTTGGGCTTGAATTCTGTTGCATTATTGTTATTACTTTTCTCTTTTAAAAAAGTTGCCTAATTTAAAGATTCAGTTCCTATTTAATGACCTAACATAATAACACCTGTAATTAAAAAAAAACCTTAAAATTTTTTCTAAACATCTGCAATAAAGTAGAAGGAATGGGCTTAATATGCTTTGGCTCTTGCCTTAGAATAAGTGCGAGTGGTATTTCACTGGCTTCCAAAATCATTTTTGAAGAGTGCGGCCGTTTTCTAGACTTTTTAAGTTACCCATGAGGTTAGGTTAAAAGAGAGACTTGGCTTGAAGTTTAGGAAGTGTTTCCTATATCCCCAGAGCCTTTCCTGGGCATCACACTGAAATTTCCCATGCTTTTAGGTAAAATCATGCCTTCTCGGATTTTTACATCTTCAACTTATTCTCCTTTAAAGTCTATAAGGGTTGGTCAATAGAACTTCGAATCCTTAGTGCCTGACAGAAAGTGAATATGTTTATAGCTGTTTTGTGGTATGATCATAGTAATTTATATTGTAATTTTCTGTGTTTTCCAACTGGTTTTGATCATTCTTCTGTATGTTTGTCATGTGTTTTTAAATTATATACTGTAGATATATGCGTGCTAACGGTGGTTGTGTGTGTCTCAAGGCCCAGTGTATACTGAGGGCTGGGTCCCTTTTCTTGTCGTTTTCAGATGGTTTTATTAGTACATGTTCACAGTACGTAATGTTTACACTCCTCGTGGAGAGTTTACTTGTGCATAACACATATTAATTCCCTTTTTCATCTTTTTCTCTCCTGTCAACATTAGGTTATTTATTTGCATTCATTTTGTTTTTCTGATGTGCAAAATCACAGCTATAAACTTCCCTCATAAGACTGCTTTCATTGCATACTGTAATTTTCGGTATGTGATATTGGTGTTATCATTTAATTGTAGAAACTGTCTGATTTCTTCTTTAGTTTCATCTGTGACCCAAGGATTGTTCAAGAGTGTATTATTTAATTTCAAAATGTTTATGTAGTTTTTGTGGTTTCTTTTGCCATTTATTTCCAATTTCATTGCACCGTGATCTGACAGGATGCATGAGATAATTTCAGTTCCTTTGCATTTACTTAAGCATGTTCTGTGAGGAAGTACGTGGTCTGTTTTGAAGAAAGTCCCATGTGCTGCTGAAAAGAATCTGTATTCTGTTGTTGGGTAGAACACTGCAGATATCTACTGAGTCCATTTGTTCAAAGGTTTGGCTCAGCTCTGATATTTTGTTAATTTTTTTTTTTTTTTTTGGTCTAGCTGGTCTATTTGTGACAGTGGGGTGTTGAGTTCCCGCATTACAATTGTATTAGTGCTTATCTGATTTTTCATATCCACTAGTGTTTATTTTATATAGTTGGGTGTGTTAGTATTTGGTGGGTTTATATTTATGATTGTTATCTCTTCCCCTTGAATTGTTCCCTTGAGAAGTACATAGTGACCTTTGTCTCTTCTGATTGGTCCTGCCTCGAAATCTACTTTGTCTGCAAATAGAAAAATAGCTACTCCTGTTTTTTTCCAAGTTCCTCTTCCATGGAGTATTGCTTTCCATCCTTTCACTTTCAATCTATGAATTGCTTTTTGAGTCAAATGTATTTCTTGTATACAGCATATTGTTGGATCTTGTTTCTCGATCCATTCTGCCAGCCTGTTTCTTTTGATTGGTGAATTGAGGTCATTCACATTGATTGTTATAACTGATAGGTATTGATTTATCCTTGTCATTATAATTATGTTCCCGTTTTTGGTTCTCTTTCTTTTCCTTCTGTTTAATTGGTTGCCTTGCCCGGTGGAGTCATTCTATTGGGATTCTTGGAATTGTTAGCTTCATGGTCTCTTTGTAGACTATCCTTCACAACTTTTTGGAGTGCTGATTTGGTAGTCGTAAATTTATTCAGGTGTTCCTCAGCATGGAAGTATCTTATTTCTCCATCGATTTTTGAAAGATAATTTTGCAGGGTACAATGATCTAGATTGGAGATTGTTTTCTTTTAGAGCTTGAAATACTTTACTCTTAGTTCCCCTTGACTTAATGGTTTGTGTTGAGAAGACTTCTGTGATTCTGATGGGTTTTCCTGTATAGGTGATTTGTTTCTTTAACAGCTTTTAATAATCTGTTCTTGTATTGAATTTCTGGAATCTTGAATTTTATATACCTTGGTGTAGTTTTTTTCTAATATGGCCATTTGGAGTTCCATATACCTCATTTATCTGTGTGTCAAATTCTTTTTCCCTGCTTGGAAAGTTTTCTGGTATTGCTTTTGTGAACAAGTTTTTTATTTCTTTTATGGTATCTTCTGATTTTTAATTGATTGCAGTTCATCTTATATTATTTTTCTTTGCATCATCTATCAATTGTTGGATTGATTTTTTTATTGTCCCTTGCTATTTGAAGAAGTCTTTCATTTGATGATCACCAACTGCAACCCTTTCTTTTAGATCAAGTAGTCTATCTTCACATTTATTGAATCTGCAGTGTATAGTTTCAATAGAATTTTTAATATCCTGGATATCTGTTTGAATCTGTTTCATGGAATCTAGTTCTTTCCTATGTTGGACATTCATGGTTTCTGTGTTTTTCCTAAGCTCCTTTTTTTTTATTAGTCATCACAGTTTGTCATTTTCTACAAACTATGATGACTAATAATTTGCCACCTTTAACTGTAAGTACAAGATTTATGGTTATATAACAAAATCTAAGAAAAATCAGAAAATTATTTATAGTTAATATCCACTCAAAAAATATCCACTAAATAGAGTGATTTTACCTTAGGGAGAGACAATTTAAAAGGTAGAAGAGGAGAAAATAGAGAAATGAAAGAAGAAAGAGTAATTAGAACCAAGACTGAAGAACAAAGGAAAATTACCCAAACCTCAGGACACTGGTGAAGAAGACAGGAGGGAAGGAAAGAAGGAGAAAACAAAAGTAAGACCAAAACAAAACAAAACTACAGACATTGTTCACACACAGAGAAAACAAAAACAAGCAATTAAAAAAAGAGAGAAAGAGAGAAAGCAAAGAAAAAGAAATTTCACTGCAGTTTCAAGCCTGTAGTTATCTTCTGGAATCTACAGTTTTGTGGTAGTGTACAATTCAAGGCTTGACTCTGTTCTCATTGGTAGACAAGGGAGGCAGTCAGAGCCCAGATCCATGCTGGAAAATTCCAGCAAGGTGGGAGGAGGGATGCTGATTCTGGGACTTTCAAATCCACATGGGTCGAGGCCTAAGTCATTTAGATTATAACGCTCTACTTGTTTCTTGCCAGCCTGAGCACGGCTCCCTGACATTGGATGTCTCCTGTGGTTGTTCCTCACACAGTCACTGTGGGTTTTTAACACTGGGAGCCCTGAGATGAAGCCACCATGTGGCTGCTCTGAGTCCCAGGTTCAGTTGGATCCTCCCTAGAATAGCATCTGACTGAGCACTCTCTCCAGCAGACATGGAAGACACTTGAACTGGAGTCCCTCACCAGGTGTTGTAGTGCACAGCATCCACTGCTCCATTCCACTGATGTGTTTCTCCCTGGAAGCCTCTAGAGTCACCTGCTCTCACTGTGTCTCTGTAGGTTCTGTCTTCCTTTCTCACAAGGCATGAGCCAGGAACTGGGGAGAAAGTGCAGATTACTCCATTACTTTTCTGTTATTGAGGTCTAAGTTACTTTTCTCGTTGCTGGGACAAAATACTCAACACCCAAAGTTAAAGGAGGAAAGGTCTATAGTGTGTAGAGGTTTCAGTCCATAATTGACTGGTTCCGAGGCAGCATGGCAAGCAGAAGGGCATCCCAGAGGAGAAATATTTCCTGGCAGGCAGAAGGCAGCAAGGCAAGCAAGGGGTAGACACGCCTCTTTCTGTCCCTTACATTTTATCCAGGCTAACTGACCTTAGGGTGGGCAGCACTCCCATCCTTAATTCTAGCATCCTTAATCCAAGTATCACATCCTTGATCCCAGCAGAACTATGCCAAAATGATCAGTGGACTAATTTAGCGGTCACACAATCTAGAGCCAGCCACCTCTGAAAAGCCCCACCTATGACTGCATGAGGCTTTTGGGGGTCATGTAGCCACAAGCTGTGACAAGGTCTGTCCCTTCAGTTGCTCTATAGGCTCAGTTTTCCCTTCAGATCCTTCCTGGGTCCCAGGGATCCCCCGCCCTCCTGCTTCTCTTCTCCAGGTAGTTGTTCTGCAGTGTCTGGATCCTGAATCTTAGCGAGGTTGATTTGTTGCTACTTACCCAGCCCATCGTTTTTGCTGTTATTCATACTGGGGCAGCAGGCAGATTGTCATTCCCTGTCTTCGTCCTGTTCTTTCTGTGTCAGGGAATGTCCCATAGAAGTGGTGGTATTCTGGACTCAGTGGTCATTTTGCTGATTGAAGCTCGGGTGGCTTTGTCCACAGACTTTGGTTGAGGTGCACAGAGGGAAAACTTCAGAGTAGGAAATTGCTTTAGATGGAGCCCATTTTAGGAGAAGTAAAAAGGAAACTTGAGCTTGTAGGGCAGACAGTAGTAGATAAGGGTTAGGAAAATGTGTTCATTGCTGCCGTGTGCGTGGATGGTGGGAGGCAGTAGTGGAATAAACCCAGATGGCCAAGAAAGAGAGAGCTAGGGAAACCAACAAAAAATAGGCTCTGTGCGGTGGGGAAATGTGTGTACTTGTCCCAGAATAAACAGTCCATCTTTTCTGACCTGCCTCTCTGCTGCTTACCAGCGAGTGAAGGCAGCCAGAACCAGATTCGGGTGTCAGACTTACTGAGGGTGAACCAGAGCAAGCAGGAGTTGGCCTCCAGTGCTCGGCAGCACTGCCTCGTTTGGCTTCTAAACAGTGACTGGCGCCACCCGAGTCTGATTTGGGTGAGGCCAGAAAAGTGCATTCCTCACAGATTTCCAGGTACACTCCTGCTGATCACTGTGAGAACCACTGAACTGCGGCAGGGGTTGCCGAGCCTTTCTGTGAAGGGCCAGCTAATATTTCAGGGCTTGCAGGCCACAGGCTCTGGCACAACTTCTCAACTCAGTTGCAGCCCCAGCACCATAGAAAATACCTGCTCAGTCCATATCCCTGAATGTTGTATCCACAGATTTAACCAACATCACACTGAAATATTAGAAAAAAGGAATGCTCTTGTATGGAACATGTACAGGCTTTTTTTGTCATTCCATAGACAATAGAGTGTAACAGCTCACTATATAACATTTACAGTGTGTTAGGTGTTGCGAGCAGTCTATTATATGCAAATCCCATGCTGTTTTATAGAAGGAACGTGGATTTGTTGTCCGTGGGGCATCTTGGGATAAGGGACAGGCATAGTTATGTTCTAGTAAAGCTTTGTGGCATAACTTTTAATTTCACGTAATGGTCATGTGCCATGAAGGAGTATTCTTTGAACTTTTTAACCATTTAATCTCGCTTGTGGGTGGCTGGCAGGCTTTGCCCTGGGCCCGGAACTGACAGAAAGACTTGGCGGCTCCTGCCAGGATGTGGTCGCGGAGACCAGGTAGGGCCGGCCTTTCTTCAGCAATGTCCAAGTGCTGGGTTGAACAAGACAAAGTATGGCTTTCTTAATATTTTCATGTACCTGCCTTGCTTTTCCTTGTTTCTGTCACCTAGCAGTAAATGTACGCATTCATTTTTGAAGTTTCAATTTCCAGAAACTGAGAGCTTCCAGAATTGGGGAAAACTTATGGAAGTGAGAGGAGGGGTTCTGTACTCCCTGCTAACTTTGTCAAGCAGTTTAGGCACCCGCTGGCTGAGTGGAGAGGTTGGCCAGATAGTCTGCCTCAGAATGACTCTGGGCTGAGATCTCTCTGTTCAGCCGTTTACTGCTGCCCGGTAGCTGGGAAACAGCTGGAGAAGGCACTTAGCGGAATGGCGTGGCCGCCTCAGTAAAACTGCCCACAAGAAATGAAATGTTGGCCAGCTGTAGCTTGCTGACCCTCAGCCTGGAGACGCTCTTGGGAAGGTCGGGATGATTTTAAACTCTCGGAAGACTGGCAGCTGAGGCCCTCACTGACTTCAGGTCCTGGAGGCTGCATTTGCCAGGCTCAGTGACTTTTGGACTTCCTGCCGGGCAGCTCCTCCTGGGAACTGGGTAGGGCTGTTCCGTGAGAAGGGGCGAGGCAGGCCCCACCTGTGTTTGAAGACCTTGGATTGTGCTGTGCGCTGGGGACCTGCTCAGCTGCACTCATCTGATCTCATTTCTTCCATATATCTATGTGGCTGTGGCAATGACTAAAAACCCTGTGTGAAAAGGAGATTTTTTTTTTTTTGAAGAAACATATTTAAGAGGTTCAGAGGGCTTGTGCCTTTGACAGTGAAGTGGAAGTCCAAGCCGGCCCACAGGCCGTCCCGGCCCCGCCTCACCTGGTCATGAGAACAGAGAAACCACTCGATCAAGGAAGCCAGTTTGAGTCCAGTTTATTAGCCGGCGATCGAGAGGGCACTCGAGTGCAATAAAATGGATCTTGATTCCGAGTCTTTGTCTGCTCATCCCTTATATACAGTTTGCATACATTACCTTTTGAATTTCAATGATTTTTTGAGGTTACAGACTCAAAATGGATTGTTTTTTTTTGGTACCAGGCACCGGGGCAGGGCCTGTAAGGGGAACTGAGTCTGGGGTTTGTCTCAGTGAGGAGACTATCTGTTATGTTGACAGTGAAGGGGCAAAGGTCAGGGTCTGAGTGTGGATAAGGAAGAGGAGTGATTCGGGGCAGGGAGGAGACGGGAGCTTAACATTCTCTCCCTATCCACAAATGTTCGGGGAAGTGATGAATGCAAACACCGAAAAGGGGCCGCAAGACTGAGTCTAGGAGAATAGTATAGATGCCTTCTATTTCTGTTTAACTCCTTCCGCCCCCACTTCTCTTAGTTCGAGCTCGAGCTAAATTAGAATGCCATTTCAACAGGTTGTCCATTTTTATACTTTAAGTGGAGGCCCTCTCCTGCTCCTTCTCTCCCTCCTCCTCTCTTTGGGATTACAGCCAGGGCCTTGCCATCACCCTACCACTGAATCTACTTTCCCAGCCCCTTTCTGTCCTCTTATTGAAAAGTTTGTCTTACAAGCAAGTAATACTTTTAGCCAGTATGTTGAATTGTTTAAATTAAAAACAGAACCTGCAGGTTTCCTGACTTTTCTGACTTACCAAAGCCTTATACCACAGAAAACCTCAATCCAGGGAAGCCCGGGATTTACCGGGTCTGGCTGATTTAGCGTCATCATTTTGACGTGGCCACGGGAAAGCGTCAGAAGACTCCAGCCACTGTGTGCGCCAGCTGGAGTCCCTGCCCTGCGTCTCCATCAGTCCGGGTCCCTCGGGAGTAGCAGCTGTCACAGTGCCGGAAGCTGGCGACCACGGCCTTGCAGGCTCCAGGCCCAGCATCCGCCCTCCCTCCCTGTGGCGACCTTGCCGTCTGTCTGGACAGCTGTGTCCCTGGGGGGCTCCCTCAGGCCACTCTTCTTTCTAGGGCTGTGGTTCGGGGTGTTAGCTGTCAGGGTGACGATGGCCAACACACTGCCGTGGAGGACAGCAAAGGCGAAGGAGAGCAGGCAGCTGGGGACTGTGCAGCAGAGTGGTTGGGAAAGGAAAACATGCACTGCTTCTCCTCATCAAGTGGGGAAAAGATTGAATCTAGAAACATCTGTTTCTCTCTTTCCATCCCTAATAATGATAGCATTTATTGAGCTCTTACAGTGTGCCAGCTACAGTAGCTCTCAGGCCTTCACACATCTTATTTACTCCCTATGAGAACCCTGGGAAGGGTCCAAGGCTCCTGAGGCAGCTCCTGGCTTCCAGGCTGTGCGCTCGGCACTGCCCAGAGCTGCCTGTGTTAGCCCAGCACCTGACTTGACCTGCGTTTCCACTGACTTGCCAAAGGCGGGCGAATGTTAAGTGGTCATCCATACTTGTCTCTTGGAGTGAGAGAATCGAGTCTGTTTTCTGGCTTCAGACTTGCAGGACACCCACCCCCTGGCTTGTGTCTGCTAGAATAACAACAACGAAAAACTTTTCTGTGATGAAATGTCTGAGTATTCATAAGAAGGGGAAAAGATAAAAAGTGGAAGTATTGTGAGTTCTGATTACACCTTGATCCAAGTAGGTCAGGTTTGGTTGCTAGAAAGGTTTAAAGAAAAACGGTACTCTGGGTTTTTAGAACATTTTGGATATCAGAACTGAAGATAAGGCACTCGTGTGTACGTGCGAGGTGGCGAATGAGGGTGTTCGCAGCAGTTCTGTCGGGAGTGAGGCTGGAATACCCTGACCGGCCTTCTGTAAGAGATGGGTCCAGTGCTGGTGCACAACAGTGCGGTGTTCAGCCCTTAACAAGTGGAGCAAACCACAGTGTGCTACCAGGAAAGGGCAGCAGGATGTGCTGGGCGATACCTGCAGTGTTTGCACAGCGGGTGGTGTGATCTCATTTGGATTAAAAATAAAGGTTTACTGCACAAGGGAACACCGGAGTGGTGACTGCACTCCTGAGCCACCTGGGAGGATAAAGAACACCAAAGGAGGTCGGCATCTGAGGGCTGAGGGCCCTGGCGGAGGGAGCGGAGGGACGCAGAGCGGAGGTGCTGTCCCTTTGCTTTGGATAGGAAGTGGGAAGTGTGGCTTTCTATTTTACTGGGTGCAGTAACTCTCTTACTTGTATTACTAATTGTTATGTTAAACTAGGTTAAGAAGAATTTGTTTTAATCCCGTTTTGATCCAGCCAGACGTGACAGGGCAGTAGAAACCTTCCCAGCCGATCTGTGGACTCTGGTAGGAGGTTAGCGTTTCTGAAGGCACGTCCTTCGGTGTAGACCATGCTTGCTGGGATCTGCTGGTAACTAAACTAAAAACTCTCTTTGCTCTTGTATCCCGACCAGATCTGCTGAGAAAGGCACGTGTGGACACGGACTCAGGCATCAGTGTACCCACGGCCGTGCCTGTGTGCTTCAGTGTAGACGGTTCAACTAGATTGTTGCTTATTTGTGCCAGCAGCTCCCCACTAGGAGCTGACTGTTAGGACAGAAGAAGCCTTTTGGCGGCGTGCTAGCCTGTAGGGCGAGAACTGCGTCCTGCCTGTGAGTCCCTTGTGCCTGTCCTTCCTCTTCCCCTTCATCTCCCTTTCCTTCCTTTCCGGTTTACATCTACCCCCCCCGCCAAGTACTGTGTGTTTAGATGATTGGATCTTGGGCCGCTGCAGCCGTCAGTGGATTCACCGTTGAGGAGCTGCTGAAGGTGCTGTTGGAGGTGGGGCCTGTTGGCAAGAGGTGGTCACTGGGCTGTGACCTGGCAGGATGCATCTCCCTCCCTGGTTCCTTCCTTCTTTCTGGAAACTACAACAGGACCAGCTTTTCCTCCTCTGTGCCCCTCTGCCATTGTGTTTCTGCCTCAGAGCCAGCTAACCACAGACTGAAACTATGAGCCACAGTAAACCCCTCCTCCTTTAAATTGTGGGTGTTTGGTATTTTGTCCCAGCTACAAAAAATGTCGAAAATACTGCTTTTCCTCCTTCCCGTCTCTTCCTCTTCTTTCTCTTCTCCTTTCTGCTCCCCTTTTCTCTTTCCTCCTCTCCTCCCTCCTCCTCCTCCTGCCCTCCTTGCCCTGCTCCCCCTTCCCATCTCTCTCCTTCTTCCTCCTCCCTCTCCGGCCATACCTGGCACACAGGGCATGGCATTCTCAGGAGCCACTTATTACGGTGTGGCCTCCTTTGCTCTGAAAAAGTTCTGCTTGGTCAGGCGCAGCACAAGCCATTTGGAAAAGCACCTTTCCTTGTTCTTGGAGTCTGGCGCTGACGTCCAGCTGGATCCGGGTTGTGTTGAGCCCACGTGCAAACTCTCGGCAGTCATCTGTGCACTCCAGCCCACACCAGGGTTGTTTTCTAGCCCAGCTGCAGGGTACTCACCCCTCATTGTCACACACATGTGGCTTCTGTGTGCAGAGACGCCTGAACTCAAAGGACGAGGTGCTCTTGCTTGGCCCAGAGTGAATACATTTCCACCTTGAACCCCAAAACAGGGCTTGGCCCCTGGCCCTCCCCTGACTTCAGTCATATCCCGCACTTCCTGCCCCTGCCCCACGGCACAGGGGACAGGACCCTCACACCGTCTGGGCCTTGTATGAGCAGTGACACAGGTGTGACTTCCATGGGGCTTCACATTCCCCTCCAGCACAAGGTGGTGGTGCTGGCTGGAGAACTGCATTTCTGTCTCAGGTGGAAGCCCTGCTTCACTAGGAATCAGAGAGCCATCTTCTGACGCAAGGTGAAAGCATTCAGTATTTGCTCTTGCTGTGCACACGCATAATTAATTCTTAAACTGTACCAGGGCGGTGCACTAATCACGCCATTGTGCGGATGTGAAGCAAGCCGGCTGTGTCTTGAGTCAGGCTGTGCCGGGATCCAGGGCCCACACACCCTGGCTGCGGGTGCTGCATGCATGCCCTGGGGTCATGCTTCCTAGGGTATGGGGGGTGAGAAAGGATGACTTCGGAGCATGGTAATGATGCCCTGGGAGCTGATTTCCTTGTTTTTCTTTGGCAGGTCCTCACCCCGTTTTTGAGATGATGGGATTGGGAAATGGGCGTCGAAGCATGAAGTCTCCGCCTCTCCTGCTGGCTGCCCTGGTGGCCTGCGTCATTGTCTTAGGCTTTAACTACTGGATGGCCAGCTCACGGAGTGTGGATCTCCAGGTATTGTTGGTTTGTGCATTTGGGCGCCATTGTGTATTTCAATTTGCTGGGGGATGTCGTAGGATTAGCCGAGTCGTGTGAGATGCTCGCTGCAGTGGGAGCTCAGGGCTTGTGGATCCAGACCCTGCCCTGCGGATGGCGTGGCTTTGGGCAGAGAGGGCTGCTCCCGAAGCCTCTCTCTGCTCCTCAGCTGAGTGTTTGGGGAGAGTTGGGAAGCAGCTGACTGAGGTGCGTGGCTCACAGCCCCATCGCAGTCCTTTGGTCCACGCCAGGTCAGAGAGCACCACTGGAGGTGTGTTCGAATGATTGTGTAAGAAATGTGTTTTTGGAAGTACCAGTCTTTATCATCATCATTTAATGATAGTGGTAATTTCGTTTTCCTCCAACGCATTGTGGCCAGTCACGGGCTGGGGTGGTGCTGAGCAATGACAGGTCCCTTCTCCTTGACCAGATCTGGGTCTTACCCCATCCCTGGCTGCGGTCTGTCCAGCGCAGGCTTAGTAAACAGTGTGCTTGCTCTCCTCCAGCCTTGCTATCTGGAGGCCTGAGTCCTCGCCTTAGCAAGCATCCCCCAGGGCTGATGGGTCCCAGGCACTCTCCGCCCCAACCCTGTCCCTCTCTGGCCCTGCCCCTTGCTGTGCTGACCTGAGGGGCTCCCTGTTCAGTGGTCACAGCCCCACCCCATCGTCCTGGGTAACAGCTTCCTTTCTGCTGAGCAAGAGTTACAGTAGCCTTTCTCTAGCCGTACTTTTCATAAACCATCTCCTTTTGTACAAACCTTGCAGAGTGGGGCTTTCCTGTTCGCATTGCACAGGGCAGGTGGAAGTGCACAGGGTTGGTGCGGGGGAGGCGTTAGGACCCAGTGGGCGCTTGGCTGTGGACCCTGCGCAACATCTGTCTGTGCCCACAACACCTGTCTGTGCGCATCCTGCTCTCACCTTTGCCCGCTGGGGTTGTGATCCACACCTGAGCTCTCACCAGAGGCCCTGTTTTCTGGGCATATGAGGTCTTGGCATCAGGAATTGGAGAATTTTGTCTGATTAAAGAGTTAAGTGCTGGAACAGGCAGTGGTGTGTGCCTGTAATCCCAACATTCAAGAAGCTGAGGCAATTTAGCAAGAGGACAAGCAATGTGCCGGATATGCTAGTATATATACTGCATTGGAACCTCCTGAGACTCTGGGAGGACTGTGGTGTTTCCATCTTGCAGTGGGCACGCGGAAGCCCAGGGAAGTGTAGTCCTCCGCCTAGAGCAGCATTTCTCTAGCAAAACCTGCCCCAGCTTCTTGAGACTGGTGCAGACGTGGAGCCCGGGCTGCAGGCCCCACGTGATCTGCCTCGGGCCCTCAGGCAGGCCCTTCTCGGGGTGGCTTGCTGTGGCCCTCACACTGTGGTCTCCCTGCAGACGCGAATCCTGGAGCTGGAAGGCAGGGTGCGCAGGGCGGCAGCTGAGAGAGGTGCCGTCGAGCTGAAAAAGAATGAGTTTCAGGGAGAACTGGAAAAGCAGCGGGAACAGCTGGACAAGATCCAGTCCAGCCACAGCTTCCAGCTGGAGAGCGTCAACAAGCTGTACCAGGATGAGAAGGTGGGCTGCCTCAGTTTCCCTCACAGTTCTTTGCCGAGTGACAGGTTCTGCCTGATCGAATTCTGGTTGTAGATTTGTGGAATTACTTGGATGTGGTTGAGCTTTGGTCATCTTCCACATCCTACCCCACCCAGGCTCCCTGTCAGTCCCCACCAGGGCGCACTGTGAGACCTGGGCGGTGACACTGGGTGGCGGAAATGCGGAGAACCAGGTGACATTGGAGTCTTCCTCTCGTGGGCTTCTTTCTTACTTCCTCCCTGGCACCAGGCCTGTCCCAGTGCTTATATCTCACACAGCCATGGTGCTGTGCCTTCGGGGATCTCGTGGAGGGGAGGAGGGGCAGATCTCTAAGTAGATACTAAGGGGAAAGTAAGGGTGGCTTTTATTTTGTTTTTTTCAGGGGGCAGTGCTGGGTATTGAACTCAGGGCCTTGTACTTGCTAGGCAAGGGCTCTCCCACTTGAGCTAAATCCCAGCCTTGCGTGGTGGCTTTTAAGTTTAACAAAAAATCCTCCCACACAGAGTAAAAAGGGGCTTCTTCCTAATTCAGATATCTAAGCTTCCCATGTCTTGTTTTTCCTGAGGACTGAGGACTGGGTGATTGAGCTTTCTTGTTAATGAGCTTATATAACAGTACAAGTTACTACTATTTTCTGTTTAAAATGTATCAAAGTCCAGGCCATTTATTACCTGGATTTGGCCCTTACTGAGCAAGTGCCTTCCCTGGGGAAGGGTTGACTTATTGGAAGGTGTTGTTTCTCAAGATCCATTATGGACTTGGTTTTATTTTGAAGTAGTACCCAGAACTTCACCAGAAAATAAATTATTTCTAAGTAGAGCCTCAGACTTCTCTCCCCTCACTGATTTAAAATGCAAGAAGTACTTTTCTTCCTTCGTAGAATACTCTCTCACATTCACAAACTCATACATCTTCTTTGGGAATTGTTCCAATTTTAATGTTATTATAATAAAATGCTTTTTCTTTTCTTCACTGGGAGACATGGTTTGTGTTCCTGAAATCCTCTTTAACTGAATGTAATAGGGCCTGGATATTTCTCTCAGATAAAAATATGTTTCTTGGAAGAGATTCTCATGTGGATTAACTCAAACTCAGAAAGCATAAACATGAAAGGACGTTATTTGGGGCCTTAGGGATTGCCACTCAGCAGACAGGTTCGGATAGCTCTGACGTGGCTTGAGGAAGGCGGGAGCCTGCGCGGAGAGCCGTGAGCAGCGGGGGCTGTGTGACTGAGGGGGACAAAGGCCGAGGAAACTGGGCGGGATGCGGCACCAGGAGAGCCTTTCTCCAGCACGCCCAGGCCTGGGGTGTGTCCTCAGCGTGGGAGGGAGGACCACGCCTGTCTTCCTCCTGAGCCTCCAGCTCGGGGAGGTGTCCAGCTGGTCACCAGGCGGCTCCCAGCGGGAGGCTGAGGGTTGGGCGCCCAGCTGGAACTGCGCAGAGGTCCTGTCCCCAGTGCCCTGTCTCCACTGGAAAGGCTCTTCCGTTTTGCTTTCATTCCTCCTGGGCTTTGCAGGGCAGAGACCCCTGCCCTGTGCGTGTGCAAGTGAGGAAGAAAATTACCTGAACCTTTATCTCTCTTTTCCTTAGCATTCTTTCATGCCCAGGAGTGTGGCCCAGGAGTGTGGCCCAGTGCCCAGCACTTGCCTTGCATGTGTATGAGCCCTGGATTCAATCTTAGTGTGGAAAACGAGCTATCTTTTCCCCCTGTGTCTGGCCTTTCTATTATTAGTTTTTCATTTTTCGGGATCCTGGGCAATGATGCTAGGGGTGTTCCACCACTGAGCCACATCCCCAGCCCTTTTTACTTTCCATTTTGAGACACTCTTACTCAATTGCCCAGGCTGCCCTTGAACTTGTGATCCTCCTGCCTCAGCCCTCCAAGTGCTGTTTATAGGCTGTGCCACCACCCCAAGCTCTGTGCTTCCTGTTTTAGAGAGGGAGGATTTACCAGGGAGGAAGTGTCGGTAGTCATACCTGAGGTCGGGGTGTGAAAAGCTGGGAGCTGCAGTTAACAGTGTGAAAATACCCTTTTGAAAGAGCATCAGGTAGCTATTAGAGTGTTTCACTGAGACTTCATAACTTTAGAGCACGGTGGTGCCTCAGTACTCGATATTTCTCTCGTCGTTGATTTGTCTTAATGGATAACAGGCAAGTTGTTTGGCTGGAAAGGAAGAGGAGCGAGTCGCAGTTCACTCCGTGTTTTTGCTTGTGTGTTGAGTGTCAGACAGTGAGTACTGGGACGAAATTTTATGTCAAAATGCGTTGAGTACCATGTTTGACGGGTACAAGGTCTCCCTATGCTGACCTCAAGTTCTCTTCCTGGGGATGCAGCAGAGTCTCTCATCGCATCTCCACACCAGGAGGACTTTAATTATGCTTGGTGGGGAGGGTGCAGGGCCTGCGGGCGTGGAGTTTCCTGAGCTGTCTGATTTTAGGCAACTGGCTTAGTATATGTGCTGCCCAAGCGAGCACTTTAGGCAAGTGGCTTAAATCCTCTGGACCTATTTTCTTAGTTATAAAGTAGAAATGATAATGGAAGCCACCACCTTCCAGGGTACCACGAGGATTCACTAAGGTAATATTTATAATAGGTAGCTGTGTTATTATAGCTGATTATCCTCGTGGCATGAGCGGCGGCCGCAGCAGCAGCAGTGGTAATACCATCTTTTTCCACGTAATCTCAGCCATTCAGGCCGTGGGTGGGCGGCTTATGGACAACAGGACCCACTTCTCATGGTTCTGGGCTGTCTAAGACCTGGATACTGCAGGTTCAGCATCTGGGGAGGGCCTGCTTCCTAGTGTGTGGGTGGCATGTCCTGGCTATGTCCCTGCAGGGCAGAAGGGGACAAGGCCACTCTTGGAGCAGCCTTGATAAGGGCACTCACTAACCCACCCTCATCACCTTGCTGTGTAAAGTGCTGTCACGAGGACGGACCCAAGTCTAAAAACCAAATTCATTCACATTTTGCCTATACCTTAGATGCATGGCATAGACATGATCTCTCACGATCTTTTTGGTGCACCTGTGTTTTTACTGTGACCATCACGTGAGGTCAGGTATGAGATTTTCCACTTGAGCTGTCATATAGATGCTCAAAAAGCATGAGGTTTTGGAGCATCTCAGACTTTGGATTTTTAGACTCTGGATATATAGTGACCGACAGTCATGAAAGAGGTAGTGTGTTGGGACGTGTGGCCAGGCCAGTGTGCAAACCAGACAGAAGCTTGAAAACCAAATCTATCAGGGGAAATGTGAACAGATGGACACCTTCTCCTAATCACTGCTTCAGGTCAACCCTGTGTGCTGGAATTCTCCTTGATGATGGAAATGCTCTCTGTGCTCTGTACTACATGACCACTGGCCCCATGAGGCTCCCAAATACTTGAACTGTGGCTGGTAGGACTATGGAGCTGAATTTAATTTTAATTTGTTATGGCTGCAATCAAGGATGTCCCCAAGAGCCTCATGTGCTCGCAGATGGGGCTTTTGAAAGGCAGTTAGGAGATGGGGGTGTGATGGGTTTGAGGGCTGCTCTTAGGAGGTGGGAGAGCTGGGTCACTAGGGGTGTGATCCAGAAGGGTGCATCTCTCTCCCCTGCTTCTCGCTTCCCTCTCTGCTTCCTGGCTGCCTTGACATGAGCAACCTTTCTTCTGTCATGCTGTTTCTTCTTCAGAGCCGCTGACCATGGGCTGAAGCATAAGCCATAATAAACCTCTTCTCCTTTAAATTTTGAGTGTCAGGTATTATGTCCCAGCAATGAAAAAGTTACTCAGACAGATTTTGGTACCAGGAGTGGTGTCATTGCTGTAATAACTGATTGTGTGGTTTAGAAGCCTTCGGAACTGGTTTGCAGAAGGAGTTTGGAAAGGTTTGGAGATGCCAACTAGAGAAGCCCTAATATCCTATAAGCGGAGCTTGATGGGTTATTAGTCAGAGCTCAGAAGACAAGAATGCTGGTAGAAATGCAGAGGGTAAAGGACAGGCTCAGGAAGTTTTAGTTGGGGACAAGGACTCTATTGGCTGTTGAAATAGAGACCTGTGTATATTATGTTCTGGCGGTGCTGTGGAGCGATCAAGGGGAAGTTCAGAGGGAGAGATACATTGAAGGACTTGGAGTCCACATTGAAATTTGGATACAAGGGTGGCTGGGGATCTGAGAAGGAACTCAGATGCCAGGTCCCAGCTACTCTGTATTTTTATTAGCAGTGTGACACAAGTACAATCTCAGGAAAACGTGTAGGCTGATCATTGATTTCTTAGTGAATATGCTAAGCTATCTGTAAGCATCAATGAGTTCAAAAACAACACGTAACCTCCTAGTTAATAAGAAAAATATAAATATAGCCCGTAGCTTCAAGTAAATGAGGAACCTGTTTTCAATACAGCCTGCAATAAATCAGTAACTCCTGGAACAATACAGGAAAGAGTCCTTGTGTGTAGGATATCTTCTCAGTTGACCTAGTTTGCCAAGTCACCTGGGTGTATGCTTCCTGGAGTCATTCCTCTATGCAGCCTGGTCTCCAACACTGCTTATGTCCTGAGACTTTGTGGGAGACTGAGATTAAAGGCAGTAGACTCATTAATCTCATGGAGAGTCAAGACAGGCCAGTGTCATTCTTGCTGGGGAGCAATATGACAATAACTAATAAAATCTGTAGCACAGATACAGTAGCATGGGTAGCATGGGTACTGCTTGTAGCATGTGTACTGCCTGTTGATTTTCATGAGATTTGCACTGAAAAACAGGAACAAAAATTCCATTTAAAAAGTTTTAAGTTTCACCAGAAAGAAGGTGTCTATAAAGTTGGGGCTTGTAAAGTTTTGGCCAAGGAGGGCTTGATTGTTCAAAAGAGTAATATTAAAAAGAAGCCAAATAGTTTGCATCAGTAGCCAAATACTTTGCAATAAGAATGACACCTTGCCAACATTACAAGAATCAGCATGACCCCTCCCTTCATAGGCTTATAGATGTAAAGCTGTAAAGTTTTCATTAAAAAAAAAAAGTCTCAGGAAGCCCAGCTCATTCAGGGCCAACTAGAAAAGAATTTCTGTGAGTTTTGCCATTTGGTACTCTGAAGCCTCTGAGGCCATGATTCAAGGGGGCCTTGCTATTGCTTGAGCTGGCTGACCTAGGTGTCATCCATGTGGCAAGCAGAATACAGTGGTGCTTTGGTTCATTAACTCTTTTGTTTGTGAACAGTTTGGTTTGCAAACAGAAGCATTTGGCAAAAATTTCTCTTTGTTTGCGAAGTCTGCATTGGTTGCTGGACACAACCATGGCCATCTTTCCCACACGAACACGAACACAACCATCTCCAGAATCATGGAATGAATTAAGTTCATTAACTGAGGTACCACTGTCTTTATAAAAGTTTTGTCATTGCGGGTCATGGTTGGAGTTTGGGAGATGTGAGAGTGATGCTGGAATTTAACTCATGGATCATACGGTGTATCTATTTTTTTAGCTGTTGTCATATTGCTCCCCAGAGCGCTCCTACTGCTACTTCTCACTTTACACACTCTCCTGGCTTGCGGAACAGCTGTCCCCAGTTTCTGCAGTGTCGCACTTTTTTTTTCCGATTTGTTCCCCTGAGGGAAGCTGCAGTCTGACCATCAGTCCCATCTCATGGGTGTGGCTGGGTTGTTAGACATTCAGGGCTCAGGTTACCGAGTGAGCAGAATCTCAGCCCGTGCACCATACTTATAGGACACTGGCCGGGTCTCAGGCACTGTGTCCTCTGCAACTTGCATTGTTTTGGAGGAAGATGAGTTTCCTTTAGATGTTCAGAGTCATTTTTAGTGGACACAGGAGTTACAGAACAAAGAGATCCGTGTCAACTAAAGTGGTTGTGGTCTTTTCCTACAAGCACTTCAAGGGTAAAGTGTAAAGAAAAGGGGTTTGTGGAGGAAAGGTGGCGTTTCCAGCATGCAGAGTAGCATGCGTAGCTGAGGGAGAGGCAGGAGTAGTTGGGGAGTGTGCTGGGAGACAAGGTGTGCATTGCAGGTGTCACCCCAGCCACGTCCACCCCCCAGGGGGGCTTCCCCCACTGCCATCCCATGTGCAAGGTCCACTCGGAGGACCCTGTGTTCACACCTGATTGGATGAGAGAGAAACCCGCCCCAGACGGGAATCCACCATTGGCCAGAGTGTTGACCAGTTAACCAGATTCTGTCAGGATCTTTTGAACCCAAATGCCACAGTTTGTGATCTTTTAATAACACAATTTGACTATCCTTTATCCAGATTGCTTGGGACTGGACTTAGTCCAGATTTTGGAGATTATTATTTTTTAAATTATTTTGTTAATACTGTCATGAACTTTATGGGCTGAACATCCCTATTCCAAACACATGAAATCGGAAGTGCTCCAAGATTGGAAAAGCTTTGAGCTAGGGACGGTGGTTCATGTCCATAGTCCTATCTACTTGAGAGGCTGAGGCAGGAGGATCCCTTGAGCCCAAGAAGAGTCTGACCTCAGCCTGGGAAATAGAGCAGAGTCCTGTGTCAAAAACAAATGAACAACTTTCAGGTTTTAGATTTTTGCATAAGGGCAGCTCAGCCTGTAGACATTCGGTGACATCCACTGCATCCTGGGGTTGGGTGCCGTTTCCATTCCCCCCCTTTTTCTGCCCCCTTGTCTGTGGCAACAACAGGGATGGTTAAGACTGACAGCGTAAATGGAATTGCAAGTTCGTGTGTATATATATAATTTAGTGGGAGCTTCCAGGTAGTCACTTTCTGTACTGTATATAAGAGGGGATATACTTGTTTTATACCAAAAAATGACTGTGTATTTAGTAAACTTCAAAGCGTTATCTTTTCCTTTGTTAACAAGGTATTACTTTTGCAGATAATTTTGAAGTTACACGAGAAAATTGGAATCACCCATAATAACCTTACCCATAGATTATCATTGAAAACCCTCCACTCTTTTTCTTAAAAAAGATTTATTTAAACTTTTATAAATGATTGATTATATTCAAGCTTTTATAAATATGTCATATGGGTATAGAATATAAGTGGGGTTTAAAAAAAGTATAAATATTGTTTTAGTTACTTCTCTTGTGCTGAGAGAAAATACCCAACACTCAAAGTTAAAGGAGGAAAGGTTTATTTGGCTCACAGTTTGTAGAGGCTTCAGTCCATAGTCAGCTGGCTACAAGGCAGGGGGGCAGGCAGAGGGGTGTCAGAGAGGAGAAACAGTCCATGGCAAGCAGGCAGGTGAGAGCACATTACTGCTCTTTCTGTCCCTTATGTTCATGCAGGCTACCCACTTTAGCGTGGATCTAGCACTCACACCGGTAATCCTACCCAGAATTGTGACAAAACAGTCGTTAGACTGATTCAGTAACCCCACACCCTTGATCCCAGCACCACATATGCTAGATGCAGCCACCTCTGAAAAGCTCCCACCCTACTGCATGAGACTTTGGGGCACATCTAGATACAAGCCATCACAAATACGATTGAATACTTTAGACATATAAATCACTGAGGGAAGAAACTCTTAATTATCAGATGAAATAACCACTTCATGGGCAGAAAGTCGTAGGCTCTCAGACAAGGTGATGCTTCATAAGGGCTTATAGAAGGCCATGTCTGTGGGTGGCCCAGAGTCTTGCTGGCATAGGTTTGGGCACGCAGACCCGCGCTTAGTTCTGTGAGTGGATTTGGGCACACACTTGCTGGGTTGAACATCTGTGCTGCGTGTCAAGAACTTTGAAACCTCACTGGTGGCAGTGAGTTCTATCAGACACTGCTTCTGGGTGCGCAGTTGTGTCCAGCGTGTTGCCTGGGAGCCTGGAAGGCTGGCGGCAACCCCGAGGGCTGCTCACTCTGTGCCTGGTGGTCAGTTGGTCTGTCACCTGAGGGCTCCCTGTGCGGGGCCCACCTCCACAGCAGCCTGTCCTGTGGCTGCTGGGCTCCCAGAGCTGGCGACCGTCAGAGGGAACCGTTGTGAGAGCCAGGAGAGGGCTGGCCCCTCTTCGTGTGTGCTGAGATTTAAGGCAATCCTAGGAAACAAACTGGCTGAGGCAGGAGGATCTCGCATACAAGCCCAGTGTGGGCAACTTAACAAGACCGCTCAACATAAAAGGGCGGGGATGTGGCTCAGCATGCAGACCCTGGATTTAGTCTCCAGTGCTGCAAAAACAAAACTGAAAACACCGTGAATGTATCCTTTCCCAGTTCTGCAGGCCAGAAGCCTGAAAATGGGGGTTGCTGGGCCCTGCTCCCTGGGAGACAAGGGAGGAGCCCTTCACCCCTGCGGCTTCCGGTGGTCCCTGACTGTGCTTCTTCCACTGTCACAAGGTCTCAGTCCGTTTGAACAGCTGAATCTTTGCCTCCTCTCCTCTTTCAAGAACACCAGGCCGCTGGACGCCTGGCACATGCTGGAATCCCAGCGCGGTGGGAGGCTGAGCAGGAGGATCACGAGTTAAAGCCCAGCCCGAGTGACTTAGCGAGACCCTGTCTCAGAAATAAAAAAAAAGTGCTGGGCATTAGCTCATTGCAAAGGCCCTATATTCAGTACTCGGTGCTGCAGAAATGAAAAACAAGGACACGCCAGGCCTGTTGGTGAAGGGCCGCCTGATGACCTCCTTGTAATTATATCATCACGGGCCCTGTTTCTAAACAAGGTCATTCGTAGGTTTGTTCACCAGTTCCGGATGGAGAGTGTTTTGGGGTACACTGTACATCTACTTGGAGGTCACTCGTGCTGCATTCGTTAGCAGCAGCCTGACTTTCCGGGAGTGGGTTAGACTGCAGATGCGTGTGTACACACATGTGCATAGAACATGTGTTTACAGGCCTCAGTGGAAGCAGAGGCCAGACGCTAGTTAGTTTTGTGGTTTAATTCATTCTTTGCAGCTGCTGTCAGAAGGAAAGTTCGTGAATGATTTGGGGTCTGGAGACTTCCCGAGATCTAGCACACCTCCTGCTGACCGCTGCTCCGTGGCCACCACACGCAGCCTCAGAAGTGTGGAGGGGACAGATTGGTGGCTGTCTGACAGGCGCAGGGACCAGACTGAGGGACACTGACTCACACTCTGTCGGGGGGCGCAGTGATTCCTGCTCTGGCGTTCATTTTTGGCGTTTGTGGCATTCTCGCTATGCTGGTTGCTTGCAGCCATATGTCCACTTTGACATTTACACTTCTCACTTATTTGTTAAATACGTAAATTGGCACCGCAGTAGCGCAGAGAAAATCAGCAGACTGACATCTCCTTTGTGACGGCAGAAGGCTGGAAGGACGACACAGAAAGAGCACTGGGCCGGGGCGTGGAGGCTGCAGCGGGAGAGAAAAGCTCGGTTGCAGCCAGAGGCTGCTCAGCCTGGCGCATGAGCCCTGCAGAAGGCACAGAGGCCTGCAGTAAAGGTTGGCGGACCCCAATCTTGGTCACCCGTGTCGCTCACTGGCCCTCACTGCCCCTCGTTGAGGTGGCTTCGGCAAGCTTCGGGAAGTCCCTATGCACATGACTGGGGTGGGAGGCTCTGTGAGGCGTCATTTGAGGGGCAGCGAGGATGTGTTGCAGGGTGCTCTGATGTTAGGCCAGCTGGTTGATGCTGCCAGGAGAGCCCGAGGTGGGCGGCCAAGTCCCTGGAGGTTCTGCTCGGAGCTTCTGGGCACGGCTCAGCCCTGGGTTGGGTGCTACTCCCTCCACTGTTACACGACTGG
Source organism: Hystrix cristata (assembly GCA_004026905.1). NCBI lineage: Eukaryota > Metazoa > Chordata > Mammalia > Rodentia > Hystricidae > Hystrix > Hystrix cristata. Next base: position 30,214 of record PVJO010004107.1, read on the forward strand.
CTTTCCCTGGAGTGCTGCTTTTGGGGGAGGTGGTGCCTGCTGGAGCCCAGTCACTGGTCCTATCTGTAGAATTTGGGGTGCTTTCCCAGGCGCACATGCCAACCTGCTCGCACTCACTGTCTTGGTGGCAGGAAGGAAGCAGCTCCACCCGGGACGCCTGAGTGGTCAGCAAGGCTGGGCCTGGCTGCTGGGGTCCCCCTGAAGTGGAAGTCTGAGCCAGCCCACTGGTCTTCCTGGTCCCGCCTCACTTGGTCGCGAGAAAAGGATGCCACACAAATACAAAAAGCCAAATTAAGTCTAATTGAGTCTGATTTATTAGCCGGCGATCAAGAGGGCACTCAGGTGCCAAAAGCTCTCGACTCCTTTCTGCAGTTTGACCAGAGCTTTTATAAGTGGGAAAAGGTGGTTACATTTTACAACTGTAATTCTTTTGATCATTGTAACAAGCGTTTATACCAGGTGTTGGTCGTAGTTTTAGCTTATCTCATTCGTGTCCCACTGTCTAAGTTTCGGAGGATGTGAAGTTACAGACTCAAAGTGGATTTTATGATACTAGGCACCAGGGTGAAGAAAAAAGGGGAATTGTGTAAATGAAGGACTTGGTGGGATCCCCAGAGGACTCTTTGAGTGAAGAGGGCAAGGCTCAGGGCCTGGGTGCTGGCAGGGAAGGGAGTGTCGGAGGGTAAGAGGAGGCAGGAGAGTGTAACATTCTTCCTGCAATCTTGTAGATGTTTAGGTTGCGATAAACAAAAACTCATACATGGGGTGATAACGCTAGACTGACCTCGAACTCGCTGTGCTTGAGTTTGGAAGGAGAGAGAAACAAATGAAGTGGGCTTTTGTTTCTGATTAACCCTTCTCATTCTCTTGGGCCAAATTAGAGCTGAATTAGGATGTCATTTCACACACACACACCTTCCCGGTCACCCCGGGACACCGCGCTCAGACCAAACGCAGCTCTCAGACTCGGCCTTTTGGCTGGACTGGCTTTCCTGTGCACTTGAGAACATGGTGGTTACTTCCGGAACAGAACCCAGGTGGACATGTGCCGAACGCGGGGGTTTACTTTTGTTGCTTCATCCCTGTGACCAAGAGGGAGCCAGCATTCTAGTTGGCTGGTTTTCCACGTCCGGGGCTGTCTGGCCTCTCAGTATCACTCAGTCAGGCACCACACAGAAACCACACAGCCGCTTCAAGCGGGCAGGATTGAAGACAGAGATGAGGCGCCTGTCAGCCCGTGGGCAGGGCCGGGAGGAGCACTGGGCAGGGGTGTTCCTGGGTACCTCAGGCCGGCTGCAGCTGAGGAGGCCCCTCCTCTGTTCTGCCCCTCCTGCCTGGGTTGGTCAGCAAATCCCACCTCCAGCAAGCACATCTGGGCAGAATCAGAGCCCACTGGAGATGGGTAGTAGCTGTAAGCCTTCCGCTGTGGCAAGGCAGGATGACAAAGGTGAGTAGGACAGACGTGGCAGCCGAGGCACCACACCCTCTGCAGACGGCCGGAGGGTCTGTACATACCCAGGCTGGGGAGCCACACTCTGCAGAGCAGTGCTGCCACGTGCCCGAGGAAGAGGGCTTATAGGGGAGGGCCAAGTGGGAGGCGGCAGGGTGGAGAGGAGCTGTGGAATCTGTCCAGAGGGTCTTCCAGCCATTAGGGAGTTTGGATTTGAGTGTGAGGATGGGCGTAAGCTTGATGGACCAGCGCAGGCTGGGGAGGGGTGTGTGGGAGCGGCGGGGCACAGTGCCACGCAGCCAGGGCACTGGAGTGTCTGCAGAGGGCACTGCTGCGCTGGGTCTGGGTGGGCGGAGACTCGATTCTGTGAGGTCAGACTTGAGAGTCAGCCTCCAGGAGGGACCACCCTGTAGCACAGGATCGTGGATGCTGGGAAGTCCAAGAGCATCGTGCCTACATCTGGTGAGGGCTGTCTGCTGCCTCTCAGCCTGGCAGAGCGGGTAGGCAGTTTGGATCTTCCTTGCTCTTGTGGTGGCGGTGTTGGTGTGTGTGTGTGTGCGAGCTTGCATGTTTTGCTTTGTTTTGTTTGGGGTGGTGCTGGAAAATGAACCTGTGGATGCACTACCACAGAGCTACATCCCTAGCGCTTCCTGTTTTTACTTCAAAAGAGGGTCAGGCTGGGCTTGAATTTGTGGTTTTCCTGCCTGTGTGCCACTGTGTTGGCCTCTCTGCTCCTCTTAGGAAGTCACTAGTAATGTTCCCCACGGGCATGGAGTTTCGGGGAGACGTGTGAGGGTGTAAGGGTTTCACTGCTGTGGTTGGCTCTTGTCCTCTCCCGTCTTCACCAGCACTGCTGGAGTGAGTTGGAAACGGCTCCACTCCCCTCCTGTGCTTCCTTTTCATTTTTTCCTTTTTGCAGTTCTGGGCGGGAGCCCAGGGCTTCTGGTGTACCAAGCATGCAGTCTACCACTGAGCTGCAGCACCAGCCGTGGTCCGTGCTTCTTAATCCAACATGACTCCACAAGCATTTGATGAGAGATTCATAAGGAAAGTACCTGCACATCCTCTCAGGGTTTTAGTTTATTTTCTCTTTGGGGTTTTGATGAGCAGAGATCTATGATTGTTCACGTTCAGAAGAATGCTGGGGTCTGTGGGCAGCAGTAGCACAGCTTCTGGCTTCCACTCTTAGGTCAGTTTTAGTTTTCCCTCAAGTCCTCAGATGTCTCTGCACAGCTGTTTGCAGAAAGTCAGAGTGCGCAGGTGTTGTGTGTAGAGATCTCATTCTGATGCCCAGGTGGGACCCAAAGCACCATGGCTGCTCAGCCCAGCCTCGCCCTGGAAGTGGGCACCTTGCAGGTGGGAATGTGCAGCTCAGGGCCACCACGGCCTCAGGTATCCTGGTGGGTTGGAGAACAGCTTGGGGGACCCTGGGAAGCTGGCGCCGTTTGCTGTCCCCAAGCCTGCGCTCCCGCTCCAGCCCCAGCCGATGTGGCCTCTGACTGGCACCTCTCCCAGGTGGATGCACGCTGTGGGTAGCTGAGCCGCAGGTGGGCAGAGGTGTGTGCGCTGCTTGGGGCTAGCAAGGGGTGACAGAGGATGCCAGGTCAGGACAAGCAGGTGGCACCCATCCTCCCTGTGAGGCATCAGCTCTCCAGGGCACCCTCACCTGCCCTGCTGGCCATCCAGGCCCCGGGAGGTGGGTGCGGCAGGTCCCCCACCCTCTCCCTTCTCTGCCTGCCCTCTGCCCCAGGTTGGTCCAGGAAGTCCCTCGCTGTCCCTGCACTCACAGCAGGCTGGGCTGCGCACACTCTCCTCATCGGGAACGTAACTCCTAGCCTCAGTAAATGAATTAAGGAAGGCAGGGTTAAGATGAAGTGGACAATTTATCTGGGGAAGAAGATGGAGAAGAAAGACGACAGCTGCCGTGAGGCGGTAGGGGCCTCAGAGCTGGTGGCCCGCGAGGTTTACCCCGAGCGCCTTTTGTTCAAGCAGTCTGTGTCTTCACCCCTCAGTGCGTGCTCGTCAGTGTCAGCCTCTGATCCTGACCTAGGCCTGCCTTCTGGCCGTTTGGTTTCTTCCTGTCTTTCTGTAACGAGTAAGTGAAGGGCGGAGGGCTTATCGGAAGACAGCTATAGACTTGATGAAGTAACGGGCACATGGGAATCTTACCGAGTAGGTTCCGATATTCCTGGCCTTTTCCCCTCCTCGAACAAAGAATTGAACAAGGGTGACAAAAAGTAATTCCACTGTTTTGTTTAAAATTATAAACAAGGCAAAACTGGCTCCGCAGAGCAAATTTGGGCCAGGTGGAGAAAAGGAGAAAAGGAAAGTTGAGCATAACAGTAGAAACAGCAAAATGTGTACTGAACCTAAAAGGCGGGTAGGAGCTGCCATGAAAAGGCACGACAGCCTCCAACAGCCTCCATGCTGGGTGCACAGACCCGACGCTCTGCAGCGCTAATGGAGGCGCTGTCAGCAGCTGTCCCCAGAGAGCACATGAGAGAAGCACTGAAGACACTTTCTGTGGCAGCACCAGAGAAAGGAGGAGACCGTCCTTCAGGCGCCGCTTTTATTTATAGAATGGGGTTCCCGTGGAAATTCGTGAGAACTCCTACTGTCCTCCTGAGAGGAGGGGGCTTGAAATCCGGCGCTCAGGCTGACTTCACGTCCAGGCCACGCCCACAAGGCTGACGTCAAGTCCAAGCCACACCCCTCCAGGTCACGCTTCCTTGCCAGCCAGCCTTGGCCACGCCCTACTCCTACCACAGGACATGTGTACTGTACTGATGTTAAGCTGAGAACACGTATACATGTATGTATATGTAGGGGTGTGTGTGTGTGTATGTGCGCGTGCGCACGTGCGTGTCTTATACTAGGTAAGAGTCCTTAGGCTGTCTCTTATCGTCCTTGCATTCTGTCAGGTGGGAAAAGAGAGCTGGCTTTCCTAGTAATTGTGTTGTCTGGCGCTGCTCCCAACTCTAGCTAGCTTTTCCCTCCTCTGCAGTCTACCTGTGAAGGCAGAAGCTGCCTTAGTAAGTTTCCTCATCGATCTGAATAAAGCTCAACGAGGCCTTTATCCAATCTTTCCCTGCCTGCAGGGTTCCTGTCACTACAAGGTCACCAGGTTGGGGGTGCTGCGCTCTGTGCACGAGGCGACAGCGATGTTTTGGCCAGAGCTGTGGGGGTGGCCTGCAGCCACGAATGGGGGGGGGTTAGATGTGTCCTGACAGGCAGTGGTGTTGGAGTTACAGCCTGCCATGTAACTGTGCACTTCACTGCAGCTCGTGTGCACTGCACCATGTGGCCAGGCGTGTCCTGCGCGTCAGCAGGGCCCTGGTCTTCCTGGCGGGCTGCGTTTCAGCTACACTGCGCCGTCGTCCTCTGACAAGGACAGAGCCGAGGGTGCCCTCGGAAGAGAGGAAGGGCCCTCGGATGCTCCTCCTTCCTCTCCTCCTCCTGCAGGTGTGCGGTCGGAGCCCAGGCCCATCCCACTAGGCGAGTGCTGCACCTCGGCGGCAACCCCCAGTCCGGGTGTGTATTTCCAGAAGTCCTTGGACGTTTTTGCATTCAGGAAACAAAAGCTTATCTCTGCATTTTCTAATCCATCGTTCTTTCCCTCTAAAAGCAGCTTTACATAGATTCAGGGTGTTTCTGGTCTTTAACGGGGTGAGGAGCGTGCCGTGATGGTATAGACTGAATGCAGGAATGCCAAGCGTGCACTGGCAGACAGACCGACCGCAGCAGCCCTGCGGATCCGACATGAGGCGCCAGTGACTGTCACCCACATGGCCGACCAGACGCTCCTGTCCACCCAGCAGTAACTCTGTGCCTGCAGCCTGGGGGCGCCGTGGAGGTCCCACAAGCGCATAATGGGGCCGAGCACTTCCTGTGGCCTCATAGTCATGGTACATCTCATTTGTTACTTCTGTGTGTGGCGACGCTGCCAGCAGCACATACGGCTATTTATAGTCTTGGGGGGCTGTCATGACCCACACCTGTGAGCAGCACTCGGGAGGCTGAGGCAGGAGGATATGAGTACAAGTCTGGGCTGGGCTAAATAATGAGTTCACAGCCAGCCTACTACATAGTGAGGTCCTCGCTCAAAAAACAAAAACCAAAACTTCAAATTGCAAAAATTGCACAATACTTGATAATAAATGGCTGTGTTACTGATATTTATTACACTATACCATTTACCGTTGTTTTTTAATATGCTACATCTATTCATAAAACAAAGCATACTGCAGACTGCGCATGTCAGGCACCAGTAGCCCAGGACCTTGTGTGTTTCTGGCTGGTGTGGCATCCTGGGGCTAGGTGGGGTGGCAGACCTGTGACATAGGCCGGGATGCAGTCCCCACACGCATCCCTCTGGACAGCCACCCCCGAATCCAGCAACCCTGTGTGCGCCAAGCTGTGGGGAGTGTGTGTGTGTGCGCGCGCGCCGGCCCCGTCCCTGGGGATCCAGCCCTGCGTCCCCAGGCTGTAGGCTCGAAGTCTGATGTGAGTGCGCGACTGTGGGCATGGAGCCCAGCAGGAGACCGCGCGTAGCTCTTGCTCTCTCTGCTGTTGGCCTCTTCTCTCTCCCTTCTCCTCTGTCGGGAACTGCCCTGTCCCCGCTGTCAGGCGCTTCAAACGTCGCAGCTGAGATGTGCCAGAGTTCAAAGAATTAGTAAGTGTAAAACAGGCTAGAGCTCAAAGACTTAGGTAAAAAAGTAAAACATTTCATTAATAATGTTTTATGTAATGTACATCTTAAATAGTTGGGTGTATTAGAGTGAGCACACTGTTACTGTGCACTCCGCCTGGGGACACAGTTCACACCCCGCGGCTCGCCTGCTGGCCGTGCGGGGTAACCCCCGGTGCTCACTGGGCTCCGACATAGTTGCACAGTGCGCCAGTCGCCACCGTCTGACTTGGGGATGCTTTCACCACTGCAGAAAGAAGAGGGGCCCACGAGCAGCTCCTCCCTACTCCTGCAGCCCCCTGCCGTGGGCAGTCTCTATCTGTCCTGTCCCTTGGCTCCAGCATGTATCCGTGACATCATAGAATGAGCAGTCTCCTGTGTCCAGGGTCATGTAGCCTAAAGCTTGCCCATCCCCATCTGTCCACACTAGCACATGTCAGCATGGCATCCTGTTCCTGGCTGCCTAATATGCCAGATCTTGCTCGCCCACCTATCTGTTGGTGGCCTGCAGTTGTTCCCACCGCTGCGGCCCTTGAGCCGCTTCACTGCGTGTTTGGTGGATGGGTTTTGTGTGCTACGTTTTCATTTCTTGTGGGTTTTACCTCGAGTGGATTTCATTTCTTGATGTCTAGCCTTTGTAACAACAGACTTTCCCACGGAAGTGGTGCAGTTCAAATTCTCAGCAGCTACGTGTGAGGGCTGGTTTCTCTCTAGCTGTTTCACACCCTTGGCAGCGTTTGCTGTTTTCTTTTTTTAGAGTGTAGTCATACTGGGAGTGAAGTGACACCTTCTCGTTTTGATTTGCCTTTCTCTGATGTCTTCCAGTGTTGGGCATCTTTCCTCTCTGTTGAGGGAAATGTTTATTTAAATTCCTTCCCAGCCTGTTTCTTTTTACTTCATTGAATGTGGCTACTAAAAACCATTATTTTTGATGGTGCTGGGGTGGAGCCCAGGCCGTCATGCACACCAGGCAAGCGCCCAGCACAAATCCGGCCCTGCCCGCTGCTGGGTGAGATTTAAAGGTCCGCAGATGACTAGTGCTCTGTCTCCACCGGACGACGGCACTCTGGGAGACTAACATTGGTAAAGGGCAGAAAGGCCGGTGAGTACCGGACCAGAAGCGGCGTCAGCGTTTGAGGCGTTTGAGGGCTGAGCCCCATCAGGACTTCCAGTGCAGAGGGCGGGTCAGAGGCAGCTGCTGCTGCGCTGATGAGGGATAGAACTTGAGGCCTCTAAGGCTCAGGTGGACTCCATTCTCAGTGCAGGTTGATTATTTTAATAAGCCGAAGACATACAGTGAGTCCCCAATTTAGGACTGCATTTCATTCTGGAAGAAGTTGGATTTTTTCATAAGTCCCACAAACTGAGTCTCACCCTGTGACAGGTCACAGCTCAAATGTTTATAAGTTGGGGCCTCCTGTATAGTAGTAAGAGTGGCCCTCTGTTCCTCATGATGTGATCAGCATCCTGTTCCAAGGGAAATTTTGGAAGTTAATATTTTAAGCCCTACATGGTGGTGCAGGCATATAATCCCAGCACTTGGGAGGCTGAGGCAGGAGGATCATCACAAGTTTCGAGGCCAGCCTGTGCTACATATAGTGAGTTCAAGACCAACCTGGACTGCATAGCCATAGCGAGACCCTGACTCACAAAAAAGTTAATATTTTAAAAACTAGTTGTTTATACCTTATTGGGCCTTCAAAGTGTGGTGATGGCCGGGCATCTGTGATCCCAACACTGGGGAGGCTGTGGCGAGAGGATCACCACAAGTTCAAGGCCAGCCTGGACTGCATGGCAAGACCCTATCTCAAATAAAACCAAAAAGAAAAAGGTAATGTAGACTTGTGGCTTTGAAAATTTACTGAAACACTGAGCTTATTTTTCTAGGAATGTAATAGAGTAATAGTTCAATCAAATGTATTTGTTTCCGAAAGTAGGAGGATTATAATGGATTTGCACTTGGGTGATCCACCCAGCTGTCTTCCTGCGTACTCTGCAGTCAACTCAGGGGGCTCCTCCTGCCTCTTTGTGACTGTGTGTTTTCTAGGGACACTTCAAACATGCGAGTCACTGCCCTCCCCAACAGTCACTGTGCCCCAAACGTGAAGAACACCCTGATTGTTTAGACTACAGTACATTAAATCATTTAAAAAGAATTTTGTTCAATACAAGTTTTATCTTCCTTATAAAATATAGAAGATAAAAAGAAGCTGGGAAGCATTTGTGTAATTATAGGTAGATCATTGTAAGATAAAAATGTATTTTCTTTGGGAGAATAAAGTCCCAGTAAATGGAAATAGCTTCAGATGTTTTGGATTGCGTCAACTCCTAAACCCCCAGACAGTCATAAACTAATACGGAGTTTTGGGGGGAGGCCGAGGGGAATGGGCGGAAAGGAACAAGAGAGGTTGCCCTCAGCACTCTTCCCACTTCAGAGAGGTCACTGCCGATGCGGTGACCAGGGAGCCTGCAGGTCCCACGCGTGGCGACAGGGCCTGTGGATTTGCAGGCGTGACTTCCCCAGGAGAGGTCAGCCCTGGAGATACGGAGTGTTCCTTTCCCCGTTTTGCGTTAGTGCCTGTGTTCTGGGGCAAGGCAGTGCCGCTGTGCAAGTGCACAGCTCAGCCGTGTGATGTGTGTTCACGTCGTCAACGCGGGTCTCTAGAACGTCGTCATCTTCCATCGCTGAGGTTCCGTCCGAAGCCACCGAACGCGGATCCTCCTTTCTCCCGCCCAGCCCCAGGAAAGCACCTTTCTGCGTGCAGTTTCTGGGCTGTTTCCACCTGTGGAACCACACGGTATTTTCCTTCTGTGACCGGCTTGCTCTCTGACCCGACCTGATGCTTTGAGGCTCACCTGTGCTGTGACAGGCGTCAGAGTGTCCTTCCGCTGGGCACCGCGTGGTACTCCTCTGTGTGTATATGTCAATCGTGCCTGCCATTCGTCCGTCACGGCCACTTAGGCGGCTCCCCGTGTGACCAACTGCAGTGAACGTGGGCTGCAGTTATCTCGGGGGGAGCCCACTTTGCTTTCATTTTGCATATATAAACATGGAATTGTGGGATCCTGGGGAAATCTGTTATCCTTTCAATTGAAGACCTGCAGCTTCCCCAGGAGCAGCGCACGCTTCGAGCCGCGTCAGTCTGATTCCCGCTGGATCGGCCGTCCTGGCCCCTCCGTCTCTGCTCTGCGCTCTGGAGACTCTTGCCGGGTGATGAATTTCACAGATACCATTATCTTGATGTCTTTCCTGTTGCCCTCCTGCAGTGTCCTAGGCGTGCTCCGTTCAGTCGGGGTCACGCCTGGGTCCCGGGGCGGGGCTTGGCAGCTGGCCTTGGAGGCTTATTCCCGGGAACAGCCAGCAGGGGCTGGCGTTAGGCTTTGCCGCTCACTGGAACGGAACTCTGAGCCATGAAGGCAACCCGTGCCTCAGTTTCCTGTCCCACCTCGTGCTGCCGTTGTGAAGAATGGGTGGATGAAGTAAAGTGCTTAGCCGAATTTGGGCGGAGGGCTCTTTGGTGACACTCTTGAACTCAGACTCACTCTTCTTCCCTTTGTTTTTATCGGTCTTACCTCTTTTTTGGTTCCATGTTGCTTCTCCATACAGACTGTACAGGAGCAAGAAGGGAGGAAGTGAAAGTGCGTGGAGGGCCCCATTAGTGAGGGGCACGGATTTGCCTCTCCCTCCATGTAGCCGGGCAAGGTTCAGAGTTTGAGGAGAAGTGGCCTTGGGAGCTGGGGTTGCTACTCTTGGAGTTGGGGTGCACAGGCCACTAGGCCTGGCTAGGGAAGCTGGGTCCTGGCCTTCCACAGGTTACAGGGTGACAGTGGGGTGGCCCGCACAGCTGGGTCAGCCCCCTTGCTGCTGCTCTGGTCCTCTCCCCGGCATGTGCGTCTCAGGAGAGCCAGGCTGCCAGGGCACGTGCCTCACACTGTCTGTTTCCTTGCAGGCTGCTTTAGTGAACAACATCACCACAAGTGAGAGGCTCATCAGAGACCTGCAAGGTACGCTGCACTCCCTCCCAGGCCAGCACCAGCCTCCCGAGAGAGCCCACCTTTTTTTGGTTGTTGTTTGTTTCTTTGTTTTTTGAGACAGGGTCTCATTGTGTAGTCCAGGCTGGCCTCAAACTCGCTGTGATCCTCCTGCCTCAGCCTTCCAAGTGCTGAGATTACAGGTGTGCGCCACCATGCCTGCCTACCACCTTTTCTTACATACTTCATGAGGTCTTGGCAGCTTTCTGACTCTCATGATGGGCAGTATTAGGAGGAAATGAGCAACTTTTTTGTGTGTGTGTGCAGCATTAGGGATCTACTCCAGGGCTCAGTGCACGCTTGGCAACCGTTCTGCCCCAGAGCCCACCCCCGCACTTTCTAAACTTCATCTGGAGATGAGGTCTCGCTCAGTTGCCAGGATGGCCCGAGTGGCCACAGCTGTAGACGAGTGCCACTGCAGCCGGCAGACAGCCTTTCCTGTGCTCTGTATGCCCAGCTGCATTTCCTTAAAACATTTGGCCTTTAACAGTGTTAGTGCATGTACTGCAAGGTGTAAGACACAGAATTCCGACTCTCATTGGTAATCAGGCTGAGACACCAGGCTGGGGGGATAGCCGAGCAGTAAAGTGCTTACCTGGTGTGTACACGGCCCTGGATTTGATCCTTAGCACTGCCGGAAGAATTACATAGAGTGAGCATCCCTAATCCAAACATGTGGAATCCAAAATACTTCAAAATCTGAAACTTTGTGAGCATCGACATGATGCCACAAGTAAAAAACTCCACACCTGAACTCATGTGATGAGTGACAGTGAAAATGCACAAAATTACTGAAAGTGTTACAGACATTCCCCTCGGGCCGTGTGAATAAGTTGTGTATGAAACGTGCACGGACCTCGTGTTTACACGTGGTCACATTCCCGAGGTAGTACAGCACAAAATACTCCAAATCCAAAACAGTCGTAAACACATCTGGTTCCAAGCATTTCTGATAAGGGATGTGCACCTGTATGTGACATATGTGTGAACTGTTTTATCCATGTGGAGGGTGTGTTTGTGTGTGTGTGTGTGTGTGTGTGTGTGTGTGTGTGTGTGATTTGTGTCACCTGAATTTGGATTTTCTTCACCAAAGTTACAAAACCCATCCAGGCCATTTGAATTCTTTCTTTGCTGCTATAAGTCAGTCTGGCAGCTCAGGGTAAATTTCTCTCTGGGTGCTGATGGGACAGTGGTGGAGCACAGAGTCCTTAGGGAGGCGCCAGTGGGGTCTGGTCCTGGGCAGGAAGCGCCAGTAGCCACAGGAGCCTGCCCTAGGACGGCCACAAGCCCTGAATGACCAGTGAGCTCCCAACACACGGCTCGTGGGACAGATAAACCAGATTTTTAATTTTTCTCTTTTCAGTAATTTAAATATAAAGCTGATACTTGACTCAGTTATTGGGAATTTTCAGTATATTTGTCACAATGTACACATACTCACTTCTTAACTGTAAATTTTATTAAATCTAAATTCCAAATAATAATTTCTAGCAAGCCAGGTGAGGTGGTGCTGTGCTACCCCAGCACCCTGGGAGGCTGACACAGGAGGACCACAAGTTCAAGCCCGGCCTGGGCAACTTAGTGAGTTAGTGAGACCCTATCTCAAAACATAAAAAGGGATGGGGATGTATCTGAGTATGATGGCCCTGGGTTCAGTTCCCAGGACTGTAAAATACAAAACAAAACAAAACCTACTGAAAATTTAACAACTAAATGGAAATGAAGATACACATGACATTTCAAAGCCTGGAGAAGAATTTTAAAATCTCACCCAAAATGTTTACATTCCGTATATATTGGCATGATAACATTTTCTGTCAGGTCAGATAACATGTATGAGAAAAATTCTACCTTGCTTTATTTACCTTTCAGAACTGTGGCTGGCAGGAAATATAAATTCCCTGTCTGGTTTGCACTGTGGTTCTGCTGGGCAGCATTGGTCTACTGCAGCTCGGGCTCTAAACATCAGCAGGAACATATGAGATTGGCTTTATCGGGTTTGCCTTGGAGACGTGCAGGGCTACACGAAGTGAGGAAGTTGCCTGACTGTGGGGGCCTCTCGGAGCCTGTGATGTGCTGCTGGACAGCCCGTCCCCAGGAGGGCTCTGGGCTGTGGCCTTTCCTATGCTTGGGATTTCGAAGGAGCTTTCCTCACTTTCACATGACATGTAATAAAAGCACCCCTCACATGCACAGTTTGATATTTCACGTGTACGCGTCAGGAAACTATCGAAATCATGTAGTGAATGTATCTGTCAGCTTCCAAAGCTGGCTTGTACCCCGCTGCAGACAGCCTCTGATCTGCTGCTAATGCGTAGATTAGTTTGCATTTTGCACAGTTGTATGTCTTTGTGGAATCAAACCATACATACCCTGTTTTTCTGGCTTCTTTCACTCAGCATAAGTACTGTGAGATTTGTCCATGTTGTATTGATAGCAATAGTGCATGCCTTTTTATTGCTGAGCAGTGTCCATTGTCCCATGCTTGGTCTGCTTATGGACTCTTTAAATCAGGTTTATTGAAGTGTACCATATATACAAAGTTTACCCTTCATGGGGCACATTCCAGTGTGTCCTGACAAGTGCTAGTCTCATGGACCATTGCCACAGTCCTTGTTCCAGGCTATCCCCCTTGACACAGCCCCCAGTGCTAACCTTTTGTGCTCCTGCCATTGTCCACCTTGGCCTTGGGCACCACTGAGATGACCCCTATGGATGCTTCCGAGACTGGTCCATGTCACCAAGTATATCAGCAGCTCCTGGAACCCCCATCCCAAGCGTCTTGCCAGTCTGGGTTGTAAGCATAAATGTTGGGGATGTTGACAATTGTCCAGGGCTATGTCTGGGCCCTGGTTGCTACTGCCTCCCTCTCTGGTGGCCCCTGTGTCTCTGCTTTTCCTTCTGCCCAGCCTGGCTGGTCAGCTGTTGCTAGTCTCTACAGAGCTTTTATGCGTACAGCCATCAGAGCAGTAGGCGGGGGATGATGGGTTTCTTCAGGGAAGCTGCCATTGCCCTGGTGAGGGCTTGGGCGATCCAGTGACTGCCTTAGGGAATAGCAGCACTGTGAGTAAGTCCTAGGGCAGGTTGTCCCCACAGGCGGCTGCTTACTGGGCCAGATATCCAAGTCAGGATAAGTCTGCTGGGAGTGAGGGACACAGTGTGGGTGCGGCCTCCAGGGACAGCTCAAGGCTTGTTCTAAGACAATAATGGACAAGTAGATGCTCCCAGCACATTTTAAGGATTAGAGGTGAAGGAGATTTAGGAGACATTTGAAAAACAGTGAAGATCAGGTTCCTAGGTGGTCCCAGCCTACCAGGTGTGGGATAGCAGGCATGGTGGCTCCTCTCATCTCTGCCCCCTCCTTTCCCCTTTGTTCTGACACATGAGTCTGACCTGTCATATTTTGGCAAATGGCATGACTGCCCTGCTAGTGACCTGGGCAGTGACTTGTTCTCTCCTTGGCACAGACCAGCTAAAGGCCCTGCAGAGGAGTTATGGCCGGCTGCAACAGGACATACTCCAGTTCCAGAGGAACCAGACCAACCTGGAGAGGAAGTTCTCCTACGATCTGTGAGTGCCTCCGCATCCCTGCCCCATGGGAAGCACAGGCAAAGGCAGAGGATGAGTCCAGCAGGCTCACTGGTCCTGTCACAGAGCATGGACCTTATGGTCTACACAGGCTGTGTAAGAAAGGCCGAGTCCTGGGGTTCTCGTCCTTTAGAAATTATGAATTTGATTTGGAAAGTGTTGACAATTGCTTCAGAAGCAATGGGGTAAGAGTCAGCCAGCAGAGTTCATAATACAAAATAAACAAGAAAGACACACACATGCACACATGGCAGTTCTTAGCAGGAAACGAATTGCTCAACATACCATAAAACTCAGCGTACCTTAAAATTCCTTAAAGCACAGGTGTGCTAGTTAAACCAGCAATCTGATTCCCTTCAAATTGTGTTCTAGAACTGCTCAGGTGTGGGCTAGATGTGAGTCTGCTCACATACTAAAAGATACTTTGGCAAAATATTAAGAGTTTATTCCTGGATGATGACATCGTGGGCGTTTTATTTCTTGAGACTCTGCAGTGTTTTCCCAAGTGTCTGCACTAAGAATGGCACACTTTATAATCACTGAGCAGAACCCACTGGGAAGACAGTAAAAACTGATTTACGAGGTATACAATAAACTTGTAGTCTGTTTATTTTCCCACTGTTTTTCCTGTCATAAAAACAATAAAACAAGTGTGGGAATTCAGAGAGAGTGCCACTGCCCACAACCCCAGCTCTCACATAGTTGGCCTTTTCCTTTTGACTGACTTCTTAATCCAGGCCTAAGTCATGGGATTTTTTCTTATGTTATTGCTATAATCCAAAATTTTAACAGTATGTTTCACTTACTTGCATTATATATAAAAAATTCATACAGCTCCAAAGTGTTTCATCATTTACAATTATTTTGGATTATTTCTTCTACAAGACCTTCACCTGAAGGTTTAGCTTCTCACCAAGTGTGAATTGCCAAATTGCTTTCTGAGAGGATTTCAGCCGCCTGCCACGGCCAGCGGTGGAGGAGAGTAAGCTGCCGTCACCCGCTGCCCTCACCCACTGCCCTCACGGGATGCCCATGTTCTTCTAAAACATTGCCCACTTGTCTGAATTTCTTCTTCTCACTTTAAAACCAAATACCACAAAAAACACAAGAGCTAGACACAGCCATGCACCTCTTCAGGACGGGACAGCACCGTTAGGGCTTGCACCATGAGACCATTGCAGAGTGTACTGCACAGACAGATGTCACTAGGCCACTGGGCCACATGCAGCCCATCACTGACCAAAACTTTATCCTGTGGCCTGTAACTATAACTGTGCAGAAGACATGAATACAGAGTCCAACAAGGAAAGCAGCACAG
This sequence comes from Hystrix cristata, assembly GCA_004026905.1. Classification (NCBI taxonomy): domain Eukaryota; kingdom Metazoa; phylum Chordata; class Mammalia; order Rodentia; family Hystricidae; genus Hystrix; species Hystrix cristata. The sequence continues at coordinate 45,289 of PVJO010004107.1, forward strand.
AAGATGTGTGTAGAACCTCATTCAGCCACACAGGGGTTCTTAGGTGGGGAGAAGTCCTACCCCGCCTCAGCAATGTCTGGGGACACTTTTGTCCAGCCCAGGGGTGCTGCTGAACATCATACAGTGCACAAGATGGCTTGGTGTGGCCCACAACACCTATAGGGCCAAGATGAGAAAGCCTGAATCAGGCTAATAATCAAAGAATTGCATTTGGACAAAAATGAAGCACCTGGGTTTTATTATTATTCATCCTTAATAGATACCTTAATGCTTTTCTTCCCCTTCCATTGATTGAAATACAAAAGGCCATTAATGGTCTCACCTGGGAAATGTTGACCCTGAAGATTCTGAGCGAGCTGGAAGTCTGCAGGGCACAGTGCCAGGAAGGGACGCGTGCTCCCACACGGCACTCAGCTGGTTGGGTGTGCCTGCCGGCACACTCGCCAGCCCAGACTGAAAGCTCTTCGGAGACCCTTTTTGAGAACCTGAGGGAAGGTACGGGTAGCAGATTCATAAAGGGATGTGTGTTCAGTTTGCAGGAATTCTTAGGTCCCACGGCTACCTGCATGCCCTGCACTAAGTCACCTTGCGTGGTCTGACCCTGTCACACCAGACAGTGAGGAGACCACGGAAGCTGATGGAAAGGCCCGGCTCCCTGATGTGCGAGTCCAGAGAAATCAGCCAGCACACATGCCCACTTCTTCCTCCTTCACGTGGCAGACATCGCTGAGTGTCACTGCCCTGTCCAAACGCAGCCTTTCAGGCAGCCTTTGTCCCCGGAACACTTCGCATCAGCTGCGAGATAAACCACTTGGCATCTCCTCCCCGCCGTGAGGAAACAGCTGATAGATGCTGGTACTGGCCCGCAGCACAGTCCTGAGTGGGGACCTGCGCCTGCACGATGGGACGGTCCTCTTGGCCAGCAGTCGCTCGGGTCAGGATCATCGGCACGGCCAGCCCCGTGAGTCTGAGTCAGCCGCAGGACACAGCGGGCACGTGCACCTGGCCGCAGGAACCAGCCGGCCTTTCTGGAAGTGAGCGGTCGCGCTCTGCGCGGCCGCCGAGCTTTGCTGGTTGTCCAGCCCGGGGTCGAGCCCCTCTGCGACGCGCGCAGGCCCGGGGGCGGGCCGCACCGGCGTTTCCTTCTGCGGTATAAGCGGCAGCAGATAACCGGCTCATTGAGTCCCCCGGGTGCGGAAGTCCGTCTCTGTTCCGTGTTCAAGCTCCGTGCTGCGGACTCCGCGTCCATCCCGCCTGCAGCTGCGACCCTTCTGTGTGCGCTTGCAGCTGGCGTGCGTGTTCCAGCTCGGAAGCCAAGGTCGTCAGAGGCCGCCGCGTGGCGGAGCCCGGCTTGGCTCCAGCCTTGGCAGTGTGCTCCGCCGCAGGCCCCGCCCCACCGCTCCGACATGCAGAAATACTCCCGAGTTCCAGGCAGGCGGCCGGAGCCTCCTGGTCTGTAGCAAAAGGCAGCTCTTCGACGACTTGTCCTCCAGTCCAGTCAGTTTTGACACTACCCAGAGTCAGACCACACAGTGACTCGAGCTCACAGCAGGGTCCCCACTCCACACCCAGCCACCCTGCTTCTGCTTGGAAAACTCCAAATTCAGGGTTACCCGCCGCGCCCCTTAAGTTTAATAATTCTCCAGAATGACTCACAGAACCCAGGACGTCTGTCCTCCCTCTTGGGTTTTATTATACAGGGTACAACTCAGAAGCAGCTAAACGGTGGGGAGCCATACAACCAGCTGTGTCTGTGTGTGTGTGTGTCTGTGTGTCTGTGTAGGGGTGGGCAGGGCTTCTGTCCTGTGGATCAGGCTGCTGCCCTGCCAGGGCATCCATACCTCACCAGCCAGGAAGCTCGCCTTGTGGTCCAGCCTGCCCAGTTTGCATTGAGTAGGCGTCATCGATTGACTCGCTGGCTGTGTGGCTGGACGCAGCCCCATCCCTGGACCAGGTTGCGCCGAGGGTTCAAGCCTCAGCTCCTGTGCCGGTTCCCTGGCAGCCAGCCCATCCCGATACCGTGCACGCGAGGCCCCTGACTGTGAGTCGCCCACGCTCAGGTCTGGCCCACAGGAGCTGGCTCCTGCACTCAGGAAGTCCCAGTGGCTTCAGGACTGCCAGTCAGGGCCAGAGACTGAATCTGTTTTTTTATTCTACAGATTGTATTTTTAAAATCATTCTTTGTGTAATCAATAAAGTTCACCTGCTTTAGAGCAATGCGACAGCTCTTTGGTGAGTTTCATTTAGCACAGCGTTTTTGTCATAGTTGAGAACACACACACGCCTGCTCTAAGCCACCTCTGCAGATAAAGTTCCTGAAGCAGGAAGGGGAAGGTCTGCGTTTCTCACTGAAGTGGGTTTCAGAGTCTGCGGGGACATAAACATGTCACACAGTCGTGTCTGTAAATATTTGTCCTTTGGCCTTCTTTCACCAAAGGAACCAGTGTATCAACCAGATGAAAGAGGTGAAGGAGCAGTGTGAAGAGCGAATAGAAGAGGTCACCAGAAAGGGAAATGAAGCTGTAGCTTCCAGAGGCTTGAGCGAAAAAAACAACCAACGTCAGCAGGTAACTCGCAGATTTTTTGGGGGGTGGGCTTGCTGAGATCAAACTCAGGGCCTTGCACTCGCTAGGCCAGCACTCTAACCGCTGAGCTAAATCCCCAGCCCCGACTGGGGGATTTTCTGCCTGGAATGTCTACAGGGTGCAGTTGTCTTCAGGCATCTTGTTTCCTCTCTCTGCTGTCTGCTTTGCTTTATCGCTGCTCTCCTTTGTGGGATTGGTTCCGAGTGCAGCAGAACAAAGCGGGGCCCAGGATGCCCAGGCTGCTCGGGAGTGTGGTCTCTGGCCCAGATCCCAGGCGCAGGGCTGTCTGGGGATTACACCCTTTAACACGCACAGCCACCTGGAAGCCAGTTGCTGCTGTTACAGTTTTGAAGACCCCAGGGCCCACGGAGACGTTTAGGACTGCGAGGGGGGCCCTCCTGGTCTGTGGTGCAGCTGGGTCTCTCCAGGGGCACCTCCTGCGCATGCTGTCGGCCTCCCTCCTGTGCCATCCCAGCTGGGGAGAGTGCGGCCCAGAGCCTTCTTGGAGATCTATGACGTTTAGTGACACGGCAGCTTTATTGGGACATAACTCACAATTATATGCTTCACTCATATAAGTTTCTAATCCAGTGGTGGTTGGTATATTTACGTGGTGCAGTCATCGGTGTGACCAGCTGTAGAACATTTTGCTGTGAAAGAAACTCATTTCTTTTGATCCTCACAGCCACAGACAACTACCAGTTTCCTTGTGTCTGTATCTATTTGGCTTATCTGTATGTTTCCCATTGGTAGAATCACACAGTATTTGTATGGCCTTTTGTGCGTGGCTTCTTTTCCTTAGTAGAATGCTCTTTGGATTCATCCATTCATTTCTCTTAACACCTAGGAGTGGAATTTCTGGGTCATATGGCAGTCTATATTTAATCTGCCAAGAGACTGCCAGACTCTTTTCCTCAGTGGCCGTACCATTTTACAGTTGCACCAGCCATCTCTGACAGTTCCTTTTCTTTACATCCTTCTTAACTCTTGTTCCCGTCTTTTCTAGTATGCCCACTGCGGTTTGGATTTCCATTCCCTAATGACCAGTGATATTGAGCATCTCACATGCTTTATTGGTCATCTGTATGTCTTTGGAGAAATATTTGTTTAGATATTCTACCCATGTTTAATTGAGTTATTTTTATTACTAAGTTTTAAGTTTGTAATATATCCTGCACATAAAAAGATATGTGATATTGAATAAATGATTTGTAAATATTTTTTCCAATTCTGTGGGTTGCTTTTATACTTGTTCGATGGTGTATATTTGATCTGCTATGAGTTAATTTAATTTTGTATATAGTGTGAGGTAGGGCTCCGACTTCAGTGTTTTCTTTGTGGCTATCAAGTTGTCTCATTGCCGTTTGTTGGAAAAAAACACAAGACTGTCCTTTTCCTCACTGAATTCTCATGGCGCCTGTGTCAAAAATCAGCTTAGGGTGAGTGCAAGAGCTTATTTTTGGGCTCTCAGGTCTACCCCATTCTGCTTATTATGTCAGCGCCAGTTTTCATTGCACTGTAGTGAGCTTTGGATTCAGGAAATGTGAGTCCTCTGGTTGTGTTGTTCATCTCCAAGGTCGCTTTGGCTTTTCTGCATTCCTGAATTTCCCATGTGAATTTTAGGATTGGTTTGTCAGTTTTGTCAATAGACAGGGATCAGGGCGGATGTATGGATCAATTTGAGGAATACTGTAGTACCATTTTAACAACGTTAAGTCTTAATGATCCATGAATGGGAGCTGCCTATCCATTTATTTGGGTCTTTTAAAAAATCTCTTTCTGGGGTTGGGGATTTGGCTCAGTGGTAGAGTGTTTGCCTAAAAATATCTCTTTCAGCAGTGTTTTATATTTTTAAGAAGTTTTGAACTTATTTTTTTTTAAATTAATTTCTAAGTATTTTACGCTGTTATAAGTGGAGTTCTCTTTATTTCATTTTCACATTGTCCACTGCTAGTGTGTAAAGTATAATTCTTTTTATATTTGATCTCCTATCTTGTCACCTTGCTGACCTTCTCTTATTTTTCTTTTTGTTTTTTGGTCATTTCTTAGGATTTTTTGTATATGAGATTACATCATGTATAAACAGATACAGTGGACCCTCAAAATTTGTGGGGGTTATGTTCCTAGAGTACCTGCAAACTGTGAAAAACCGAGAACTTCAGATATGGTCAGAAAAGTGCCTATAAATGCCTATTTTTATAGCTTAAACCCTAAATATGCTATGTCTCCTACAGTTATGTAATTTAAGAACATACCATATTAATAAAGCCTGAGAAGGTGCAGGACATTTTGGCAGGATCTTAGGGCTCTTAGGATTCAAGAAGAACAAACAGAGAACCCTGGAGATAGCTACACGTGGCACAGCAGCCTGTTAGGATGCGGGATGCTGGAGTATCTGCTGGAGATTGGTTACAGGGCAGCGGCCAGTCAGCAGCAAGGAGAACTGAATAACGCTCTCAGATTGGCTACTTGCAAATCCCTGCCAAAAAAACAATTGCAGAGGCTATTTTCTGTTTCCGAGAAATAGTGGGGTTTTCTGCGAACAGTTATTACTTAGGGTCTGAGGAAAAAATCTGTGAATGACTGAGTCTGAGACCTGTGAACCGTGACTTTGCGGGGGTACACTGTAGTTTCATTGTTCTTCTTCCGTCCGTATACCTTTTCTTTTTATTAACTGATTCCTTTGGCTAGACCCTCTAATGTAATAGTAAGTAGCAGTGCGCAGTGCAGACACCCTTATTTTATTCCTGATCATACGGTAACAGTCTTTCACTATTGTTTGGTAGCTTTAGTTTTCACTACATTAAATTGAGGGCATTTTCTCCAGTCTGCATTTTTTTTAGTGTTTATCAGAGAAGAGTGGTTGGATTTTGTTCAGATTTTTTTGCAACCGTTGAAAAGATCTGTTTTTTGTTCTCTCTGCTGTTGACAAATGATTAATTGGTTTTTTTGACGTTAATCCAACCTTGCATTCTAGGATAAGTCCTGTGTAGTTATGGTATTTAATTCTTTATATTTCCCTGGACCTGATTTGTATTTTGTTGCAGATCTGGGTATCCATGATAGATTTTGGTCTGTCATTTAATTTTCTGGTAGTGCCTTTGTCTGATTTTAGTATCAGGATAATAGCAGACTCATAGAATGAATTGGGAAATTTGTAGAATGAATTCCTTTCTTTTCTGACTTTTAGAAGGGTTTGTAAAGTTTTGAAATTCTTTAAATGTTGGGTAGATTCACTAGGGAAGCTATCTCACCTGAGCTTCTCTTTGTGGGAAGCTTTTAAGTGATTAATTCAATCTCTTTTCTAGTTATAGTTCTACTTAGATTCTTCTGTTTGTTTTTGAGTTAGTTTGGATAGTGTGTGTCTTTGTAGGAACTTTCCTTTTCCTCTAAATTATCAAACTTGTGGCATATACTTGCTCATAGTATTCCCTTATAATACTTTGGTATGTGATATAGGGGAAAAATATAACTCCCAACCTAGTAGATGTCAGACATGCTGAGTTCGTGTTCCCCAAAATTGAATAATGAATTCCAGGGGACATAGGAGGTTAAGAGTAGGAAAATTTGTTGAGAGAGAGAGAGAGAGAGGGAGAGAGGGAGAGAGGGAGAGAGGGAGAGAGAAAGAGCGAGCACCTGAGAGACAGGAGGGGACCCGAGCGGGTTGCCAGCAAGTGTACTTTTCAGAGGAAGTTTTTTAGAGCAAAATCTCAAGGTGGGTACAACATGGGTCAAAAGTATGATCAAACAATAACTTTATAAGTATAGCTGTCCAGGTAATACTGATCCAATGGGGAAGCAGATCACGAAGCAAATGCACAGGAAAGAAGAAAGACGCTCCAGGATGGGCTGGATCTGGCAGTCTTGGTCACCCACTTGGGTGACTAATGTCTGTCTGGACTTCCTCAGATCAGATGAGTATAGTCTTCAGTTCATTTTTTATCCCTCAGGCGGGTGTATAGCTCCTTATCTTGAGGTCTGGCCCTCAGTGGCTGTGCCTCCAGCCACAGCTGTAGTATATTCTCGTCTTGTCTAGTGCTTCCCTTGAGGGCCCAGCCCTGTCTGACTGCCTATAATAGTTCTACCTAACTTAGCTGTCCATAATGTCTGTGGCTGATAGTGATGTCCTCTTTCATTTTTAATTTTAGTAATTCAAGCCTTCTTTATGAATCTAAGGGTTTGTCAGTTTTGTTGATCTTTTCAAAGAACTTTCAGTTTCACTGATTTTCTGTATTTTTCTCTTCTCCATTTCATTAGTTTCTGCTATAATCTTTATTTCATTCCTTGTATTAGGTTTAGTTTGCTCTTTTTTTACTATATTAAGTTGGAATTGACTCAGTTATTCACTTGAAATCTATCTTCTCTCCCTTTTTGATAAAAACTTTATTTTTCTAGAGCTGTTTAGATTCACAGCCAAGCTGATAGGAAGGTACAGAGATTTCTCATGTGTCCCCTGCCTCCACACATACATAGCTCCCCTGTGATCACATCCCCACCATAGTGATGTGGGCAGCATAATTACCCAAATCCCACAGTTGGACTTACTTGTGGTGTTCGGACAAATGTGTAATGGCATGTATCCATCACTGCAGTATCACACAGAGTATTTTCATTGCCCTAAAATATTCTTTCTATTCTGTCTATTCATTCCTATCCCTCCACAAGCCCCTAGCAAATACTGGTCATTTTACTGTCTCCCAAGTTTTGTCTTTTTCAAAATGTCTTATAATTGGAAGCATATCATTAGTAGCCTTTTCCGATTGGCTTCTTCCACTTAGTAATACACATGTATAGTTTCTCCATGTCTTTTTAGCTCCAAATACTGCTGTACATAAATTGTCTGTTTGTACCGCAGCTGGTTTATCTCTTCACCTACTGAAGGACATTGTGGTTGCTTCCAATTCTGTCATTGTGAATAAAACTGCTATAAATACCTGTGCGCAGGTTTTTTGTGTGCATGGATGTAAATCTTCAAGTCTTTTGCGTAAATGCAGAATCATACAGAAAAAATTTGTGTTATTTTATATGAAACTGCTTAGACTGTCCCCAAAGTGGCTGCACTATTTTGCATTCACACCAGCAAAGAATGAGAGTCCTTCTGGGCCACAGCCCCGTGGCCCTGGGAGGTGGTTGGTGTTCCATATGGTGGCTCTTGTCATCCGGGTGCAGGGTACCCCATTATTTGTTTAATTTGAGTCTCCCTATGATGTGGAACGTCTTCCCTACGCTTCTGTGCCACGGTGATGTCATCTTAGCCAAGTGTTTCTTAGCAGCTTTGGTCCATTTTTTAACTCAGCGCTCAGTCTTCTTATTGTTGAGTTTGAGTTCTTCATGTACTTTGGTAACAGTCTTTTATGAGAAATGTCTCTTGCAAGTATTTTTTCCCAGTCTGCAGCTTGTCCTCTCGTTCTCTTGACATTATCTTTCACAGAGCAGTTTTCAATTTTAATGAACTCTAGGTTATCTTCTATTTCTCTCATGATTACACCTTTGGTGTTGTAGCCGAAACACCATTGCCATCCCCAAGGTCATCTAGATTTTTTTACTTATTTTAATATCTAGGCATTTAATTAAAAAAATACTGGAGATTGAACTCAGTCCCTTCACACTGAGCTATATCCCCAGCTGTGTATTATATTTTTTATTATTTATCTTGAAAGAGTGTCTAAATTGCCCAGGTGGGACTTGAATTTGGAATCCTATTACCTCAGCCTCCCTTTGTGCTGGGATTACAGGAGTGTGCCACCACGCCTCCCTGTTATATATTTAATCTGCTGTTAGATTTGAGTTCATTTTTGTGAACACTGTAAATGGGGGGTGTTAATGGCTAGTTGTGCCAGCACCATTTGTTAAAAAGACTCTCTGCTCCCTTGTACAGTATTGCTTTTGTTCCTGTGCCAAAGATCAGTTTACTGTATTTATGTAGGTCTATTTTGGGGGTTCAGTGATCTCTTTGTCTTTTACCACTAATATGACAGTGTCTTGATTACTGTAGTTTTATAGTAGGTCTTGAAGTGAGATACTGTTAGTCCTCTTGCTCCGTTCTCCTTCAGTACTGTGTTGTCTATTCTGGGCCTTTTGGCTTCCATATAATCTTTAGAACTGGTTGGCATATATCCACATGTAACTTGCAGGCATATTGAACAGATCTACAGATCAAATTGAGAAGAACTGACATTTGGACGGTATTATGTCTTCCTACCTATGAATATGGAAGATCTGTCCATTTACTTAGCCAATGTGATTTCTTTTATCAGGGTTTTATAGTTTTTCTCAGGTAGATTTTGTAAAGTTTTAAGAGTCATGTTTAAGCAGTCCGTTTTGGGGGTGCTGATGTAAATGGTGGTGTTTTTCATTTCGGACTCCTCTTGTTCGGGGCTGGTACATAGGAAAGTTTTTGTATATTAACCTGTGTCCTGCAATTTTGCCATAATCACTTACATTCCAGGGTTTTTTGGTCACTTCTTTCAAATTTGCTACATAGATAATTATGCCGTCTGCAAATAAAGGTAGCTTCATTTCTTTCTCCACAGTCTGAATACAGTTTTCTCCTTTGCTTATCTCACTGCGCTTGCCAGCGTCCTAGTACCCTGCTGAACAGGACTGGTGAAAAGGAACCTCTTGCCTTGTTCCACATAAAAAGCTTGCCGTTTCTCGCTGTTAGTAACGATGTCAGCTGTAGGTGGATTTTTGTTTTGTTTTTCAGATAGTCTCAATTTCAGTTGAAGTTCCTTTCCTCCTAGTCTGCTGAGTTTTTATCATGAGTAGGTTTGGAATTGTATCAAATGCTTTTTCTGCATCCTTTGGTAGGGTTGTGTGGCTTTTCTGTTTTAGCCTGTTGATATGATGAATTACATCAGCTGATTTTCAGATGCTGAATAGACTTTGCATACCTAGGAGAAGTGGCATTTGGCTGCTGTATCATTGTGGATGTAATGTGCTAATATTTTCTTGACTGTTTCTGTAACTACGTGAGCAGTATAGGTCTGTAGCTTTCTTTTCTCATAATGTCTTTGGTTTCAGGATGAGGATCTGCTGGCTTCATAATAATGAGTTAGGAGAGATTCTCTGGCTGCTGAAGGAGAACTGGTGTAACTTCTTCCATAAACGTTTGCTGGAACTCGCCAGCGCACCACACGGGCCCTGTGCCCCATTTTGCAAGGTTATTAACTTTTGGTTCCTTTGATTAGATACAGCCGATTCAGACTGTGTATTTCTTGTGTGAGTTTTGGAAGAATGTGTTTTTCAGAGAATTTGTGCTTTTCATCAAGATTATTCAAGTTGTGGGCACAGGGTTATTTGTGGTATTCCTTTAGCGCTCTTTAAACAGCCCTACAATCTTCAGTAATGCTCCCTCTTTCATTTATGGTACTAGAGACTTCTCAAGGGACAAACTTTTAGTTTTATTGATTTTTCTGTATTGATTTCCTTTTTTCAATTTAACTGATTTATGCTCAAATCCTTATTTTAATAAAGCTAGGTTTTTTCCTAGCTTCCTAAGACAGAAACTTAGATTACTGAATTTACATCTTTATTCCTTTTTATTATATTCATTCAGTGCTCTACATTTCTTTCTAAGCACTGTTCTCACTGCATCCCACAAATTTTAATAAATTTTGTTTACATTTCTACTTAGGCCAAAATACTTTGGGGCGGTGGTAGTGCTGGGGATCAAACTCAGGCCCTTGCACTTGCTAGACAAGCGCTCTACCACTGGGCTAAATCCTCAGCCCCCTGGGCCAAAATACTTTTAAGTTTCTCTTGAGATAGTCTTCATATTTTTACCCATGTGTTATTTAGGAGTGTGTTTAATCTCCAGTATTTTGGAATTTTCCAGCTCTTCCTGATACTGATTTTTAGTTTAATTCAGGAGTAAACACTGTATGATTTCTCTTCTTTTAAATCTGTCACGGTGTGTTTTATGGCCCAGAATGCGGTCCGAGTGGGTGAATGTTCTCTGTGTGCGTGAGAAGACTGCTGTGCTGTTTTGGACGAAGTGGTCTATAGACGCTCATATCCAGTGGATTGGTGGTGGTGAGTCGAACTGCATCCATACTGATTTTTTACCTGCTCTGTCTGCCCAGTTCGGAGAGAAGGGTATCAAAGTCTCCGCTCACTACAGTGGGTCCATTCTTGTTTGTCCTGGTAGTTTTTCCAGTTTTTACCCTGTGCAGTTCCATGCTCTGTTGCTAGGTGCACACACGTTAATAACTGTTATATGTGACTCCTCCATCATTACGCATCACGTTCTTCTTGATCCTTTGTAGATTTTCTTGCTCTAAAGTCTGTTCTGTTTGAAATTAATATGGCAGCTCCTTTCTTTACATAAGTTTTAACCTGGACCGTCTTTCTCCATTTACTTTTAATCTGTAAATGTGACACGTGTGTTACTTGTTTTTTCTTCTAAGACAAAAGATGTTGATGGAGAGTTGTTTTTTCTGAACTGAAACCTCAGTATGCAGGTTTGATTTCCGTGTTGGTGCTGTGTAACAAGTAAGTGGGTTTGGGGTTGCAGTTTGGCACAGTCTCTCAAAGTTTTGCCATCACTGTCCTACGTGGTTATGGGACTGGAAACCAGAGAAGTCTTCTTTCTCAGTATAGGTGTTTTAAAGGTACCGATGTCAGTCTATCCACTGCTGTAGCTACCTCCAATCTTTTTTTTTTTTTTTTAAAGACAGGGTCTTACTGTGTAGTTTAGGCTGGTTGTGAACTCACTGTGAAGCCCAGGCTGGCCTCGACCTCACAGCGATCCTCCTGCCTCAGCTTCCCAAGTGCAGGGACTACAGGCATGTGCCACCACACCCTCCCATAAGTTTTAGTGTGTTCTGCTTGTTTCCTGTCTTAGTATTTGCCTGATTCACTGTGTGATTTGTTTGACCTGTTGGTTATTCAGATGTGAATTTCTCAGGCTTCTGTTACTGTTTTATAGTTCAGTTCCCTGTGGTGGGGCTGTGTGACTTTAGTCACTGACATTCACTGAGGCTTGCTTCGTGGCCAGCCACATCTCTGCCTCGCGAGGAACGTGAATTTTTCTCTCGTCATGTGTTCTTGCGGATGTCCGTTTGGTCTGGCTGGTCACTGCATTGTCACATCTTTTTCCCTGTTGCTTTCCCACTGGCTTATGTGTGTGTATTGTGAGTCCCTGCTGGAGGCCTGGCTGCACCCTGAGTGATACCGCGTGACAGGGCGGCGGCAGCAGGCCTGGCATCTTCAGGGCTCCAGGAGTGGCCGTCGCTGCACGTGTGCAGGCCTCCTGCATCCTGCTTCTGTTTCAGCCCCAGGCTCCTGGCGAGTCCCAGCCCAGACTGCAGGCAGTGGGCTTGCCACAGACCATGGTGCCGCAAGGGAAGGGAAGCGTGTCCAGCAAGGGCGAGTCCCAGACCCCAGACCCCCGTCCTAACGTGGCTTTGGATTTGAAGGGACGAGACAAGAAAGGTGAGCAGAGCCTGGCAGTTTCTTCCACACGCTCTCCAGTACCCTGTTCACAGTCAGCAGGTAGCAGCAGCTTGTGTGCTGCGGTCCACACACACTCCAAGGGCAGAGTGTGCTGCTTGCGAGCGGGGCGCTCCGTGGAGGGCTGCCCAGGTGCTGGGCCACGGCGCCTCTGCCCTCTCCAGCGGCCTGTCCTTGCAGACTGCCTTGCTCTGTGGCAGCAGCATAATGAGAAGTCTGGCTGGCACTTTACTTGGGACATCAGTGGGAGTACAGAACTGAGGGGAGGTGGCTGAGCCCCAGGCAGCTGTCGGTGGAGGTGACTCCTGCGCAGACCTTGTGGCTGCCAGATGGCAGCCACATACTCAGCACTGCACCGGCCTCCACTTGTGGGTTGTTGGGGTTACTTTCCTGAGTTGCTTCTCTCTTCCTCATTACGAGGATTGAGCTGCCACGTAACAGCTGTGGTCTGTACACAGCCTGTCCCTTCCCCACAGCTCGGAAACACCCTGGGAATTGAGTGGCAGCATTTAATCAAAATGATGCACTGGTGATGTCACCCTGGCTGATGGTATTCTCTGCACAGAGGAAACCAACGAGATCCAGGGTCTGAGTATGGAGGAGGCTCGGAGAGACAGCGGCGGGCCACCCCAGGAGGCGGGCCGAGCACCGGCTGCAGAGGACGTGCCCACGGGCGGCAGAGGCCCTGGGGGAGCCGGCGAGCTTGGCCACACCATACAGGTGCCAGCCATCCTGTTGGCGAGCCCGGGAAACCAGGAGCCTGAAGAACCCGAGCGAGACCAGCTCGTTATCCGTGAAGGGTCGGAGGAGCAGGCTGCCAAGGAAGGTGGGTGAGAGGCTCCTTCCCGCCAGGTGCTCCGCCCACTCCATCTTCCTAACCTGGTGCGTGCCCTCGGATTTCAGCAGACAGCACTTCATGATCTGCCCGAGCTTTCTGTCTGCATGTTGCCCATAATTACGCTGGAGGCGGGAAGGAAGGGCGGCGCACTGTAGCTTTTGAGGGTTTAGAAACAGTACTAACAGGAAGTTGAGAGGACTCTGAAGGTGTGTGATTTTGAGAGGAGCGCCCAGCAGGCAGACCAGCAACAGGCTTGTCCTGTACGCTGTGCCTTCTCGGAGTGCAGGTGATCCTGTAGAGTGAGTGACGGGGGGAAGGAGGGATGACTGGCTAGATGGGCTAGTGCCTATCTGAGCATTAAGGAAGACCAACATATGAACCCCATCTTTTTAGGTTTTGTTTTTTAAGGAAATAAAGAGTGGAAATCTAAGATCAACAAAATATTCTGGAATGTATTTCCAGGCCTTAAAGATGTAGAAAGTTTCCACCCCACCCGAGCCAGAACTCAGCAAGACCTGACTGATATCTGTGTTCTGCAGGGGGCCGAAAATGGAAGTTGGGGGGGCGTGTTCACCTGTAGAAGTTAGCCAGTTTGGCTAAAATCTCATTTGCACTTTTCTTCTGGAGGAAAGTTCCCGTTCCTTGCCTGCTCACAGTGGGAGGGTTCGTGCTGTGGCCCGAGGGCTCGGCACCGAGGAGTGGCTGCAGGTGGAGGGAGGGAGCCCGGCATGTGAGGAGGCACCCGCCCCAGACGCGGGCGTCATCTCCCTGCGGGAGTAAAGCTGCAGCACGCAGGAGCTCTTCCGCCTGAGGCAGCGGGTGCAGAGAACTGGAACTAAAGCAGACTCTCCGGACTCTTCAATCTTAAGCTTTTGCTTACCTTCCTAAGTACACACGTGAAATGTTTAAGGCCTGGGAATGGGTCTCAGGAACACATTTTGTCCTGACCTCCTTTCCTGGTTGCTCTTCCTCTAGGGACGAAAGTGATACTGAACCATGGGACAGTTTTGTGCTTTTGCTCACAGTAGCGGCTCCATCCCCTCTTGGAGCGATGAGCCATTCTAGGGAGATGCTGTCATTGTGAGGTGGTTTCCGCATTTCCCGCCTGGGTTGTGGCCTTTCTTTCAGGGCCTCTTTGGGAAGGGGCACGGACTTGGTGCATTGGCCAGGCCTCCTTCTCGAGTTGCTGGACAGGACCCAGCCCTCTGGAGGGAGGGCTGCTGAGGACGGAGCCGGGGCCGCATGCATGCATGCACGTAGGCAAGCGCTGGACCCAAGCTGCACCTGCAGTCCCCCGGCCGCATTTTATACAGATTCAGCCCAAGTGCAGCATTCGTGAGTAGAGCACTCGTGGGAGGTACAGAGATCTGACTGCTGTGGGGTGACTGGTGTCACCCCAGCACCTGGGTGCTGATGTTCTGTGGCATCAGGAGAGAAACGATGTAGCTTACACTTTGTGATTTTACAGGAGGAATCCAGCAGAAGCGGGGAGAAGACAATGACTACAACGTGGATGAAAATGAGGCGGAATCTGAAACGGACAAGCAGGCAGCCCTTGCTGGGAGTGACAGAAACCTAAATGGTAACATCAGCAGGGGCCTTCACTTCTCCTTTGTTCCTTCGCTTTGTCCGGCCAGTAATAATACTTTAAGTAGTGACTTCAAGCAGACAAGTGTTCTCCTTAGAAGCTTTTGAGGGCAAAGTTGTGAATTAGACGAGGGCCGAGAAGCCCAAGATATCACTGGGAGAATTTGCTTTCAGTAACATCTAGGATTTTCTAACAAAATGGCTGCATCACCCCTTGATCAGCCTACCTCCGTGACACCTGGTATGGCTCACTTCCCTGCAGCAGCTCGGCTGGCATCTCTCTGAATGTTTCTTCCTTTTAGGGGGTACTTTTCGGGGGGTACCAGAACCACACCCCCAGCCCTTGGTTTTGAGAGTCTGTCTTGCTACGTAGCCCAGTCTAACCTTGATCTTGTGATCCTCCCGCCTCAACCGCCCAAGTGATGGGATTACAGGCATGGCATCACCATATCAGGCTTGGTCTCTTCCTGAACTCAGATTTTATCTCCTGATTTTATTCTTAGCTCTTTACAGTCTTTCCCTCGTATTTTCCATTTCTGTCTCTCTGAGCTGCATTCAGAATATTTCCCCCAAAATAAAGGCTTCCAGTTTGCAAACTTTTCCTGCGAGGCTGTATGCCTTCTTTGCTTTAGTTCGTGAGATAATTATTGTTCCTGCAGGCTCTCTCATAAAACCGTGTTTCCTTGTGTAGCTGTGAGCCTGGTGTCCCAGGTCTTTGTGTGAGGAGTGAGTTAGGACCACAACAAGGCACCCTGTCAGCTGAAGCGAGGCCCACAGACTCAGCCTCTGAAGCGAAGGCTCATCTGTGGTTTCGGTAGCATCCAGGCCTGTGAATTCTTCCAAAGCCACAGTCCTCCAGTGGTTGGACACCATCTCATCACACACACAGCTTTCCCGCCAACCCGTCTGCGTCAGTTTCTGAGATGTTAGCCTTTGGGGGCTCTCAGCCTCCTGTGGCTGTTCCCTGCATCGCCCCCCTCGATGGGAGCCCACGCTTGCAAACTGTGAGGGTGGAAGTCCAGTGTCTTGAGGCGTTAGCTGGCCTTGATGCTCAGTGACTGCCTGCAGCAGCTGATGACTTTTATTACTACGATGAGCAATGAGCAGCGCATTTGTTTTAACGTTTAGTTTTGTCTGAATTTAACTTTTCACTTTCAAACAGTTAAGATTTTTGGGAACGATGAACGGAATTTCCATATACCCTTTTCCGGGTTCCTCAGATGTCAACATCTTATATAATCGTAGTACAGTTGTCCCTAAGTACCGGTGACACTCTTGTCTACTACACTGACTTTATTCCGACTCAGTGAATGTCCCGCTAATTCCCTTCTCTGGTCCGGGATCACACACTGCACTGTCGCACCTCTTCCGTGTCCTTTAACCTAGAGCTGTTCTGTATTTGTCACTCGTCATCTTACATTGATAAGATGATCCTGATCATTTCCGTAGCAACCCCGTTGTGTGGTAGAAATTCTTTCCATGTGGGTTTGTCTGATTTGCAGTGTGTTCTTGAAAATATATCTTGTACTTATCTAGTATGTCGCACTTGTTTCGTTTCTAGAAATGCAAGTCTTAATTTGGTTATTCATGGACTACTTGGGTAATTTTTTTTTGAAAGGCAAAGCTTCACACAGTAACAAGGAGCGTGTTGAGCATCTCCTCGCTGTTCTTTGTGCCGGCTACCAAGTGGTACCCATCTCATCTAGAAGCAGCTCACGTGGCCTCGTCACTCTTACCTGGTTTAACAATCCAGGGTCTCACTGTGTAGTTCAGGCTGGCAACCCTCCTGCCTCAGCTTCCCAAGTGCTAGGATTACAGGTGTGGGCCACCAGGCCTGGCTTGGAGCCTTGATCTTTCATCCTCTGCTCCCAGGTGCCCCTCCAAGGATCTGACCTGTGCCAAGCTTTAAAGAAAGTGAGGCAGGCAAGGTAAAGATGAAGGCCCTGTCAGCTCTTTTAAGATACAGCTGTAAGATGAGGAAATGTCATCAACAGCAGCTTCAATGTTACCATCATTTAAGACCTTACTGCTCCAGGAAGTAGGATGAAAAAACTATCCTAAGACACTATTCATTTAACTTTTTACCATGTGACAGTCGTACTGGTTTTAGCTTTGATTCGTGACGTCCTCTGGCAGGATCAGACTGCAGCTCTGGAGGTGGTGTGCAGACCGGGGGTGGTGTCCGCCGCTAGTCCGCAGCAGGCCGGCACACGGAGGTCAGCCTCTCCCCAAGTTCTCGGGTGTCTGAGCTTTGCTTCGTGGCACAAGGCTGGCCATGCAACCCTACACGCACGTTGCTATGGGTAGCACAGTCCTTTGTGTGACCGTCTCCAGGTACTCGGGAGAAGAGGGACCTAGTATTCAATACTGGAATGTTACACGCTTTTTGCTTTTCCATTTTAGTTTTTAATGCTGAAGAGAAGAGAGACATCGTAAATTTACTGGATCATCGTGAGAAACGGAATCACACACTCTGAATCAAAATGGAATCCTGAATTTCGTGTCAGGACTGAACAGAGATCACTGCGAACTATTCCTGAGTGACGAGTACTCAAGGCTGTGAAATGTACTGAGGAAAATGTGTATCTGATGACCGTGGAGTGCAGTATGTACCCCGTGTAGAAAAACGAACTGTCCTACCAAATTGGGACGGTTTCTTGGGGGCACTTTTGTGTGTAATAGGATTTGTCAAACCTTTTTGGCTACTAATAGGTATTTCACAAGAGGGTCAGAAATAGGGAACAAGTTCTCCTTCCGGTATGGCAACAGTGGTGCGCCTTTATTCTGGAATCTAACTTTGTGTTTAAAAAAACAAAAACCAGTCTGTAGGAGTCCCCCCGATGGGAAGGAGAGATGGGCCGGGTCGCTGGTTCCGAGTCCCCTCCACAGGCTACGCCTGCTGCTGGCGCCAGCCTGTCTGTCACTCCTGCCTCGAGTGAGGGCCCCACCTCTGGCGATCTCTCAACACCACTGGCCACAGCTGCTTGGTGAGAATTTTAGACTACTTGGGTAATAAGCCTTGTCATTCTCAATGTAAACACACTACTGATTTACAATTTGAACGTCTGTGTTCTGTCCTTACTTGCTCACTTCTCGTCTGTGTAGGCAAAGCAGAGTCTTCTCCAAGTACATGTCACCAAGGGGAACAATGACGGAGTTAGACTTCTGCCAGTGGCCCACAGTGCTCAGGCCTGCACCCCCTTTATCATCAGAGTACAAGGAAAAAGCTGCCTGACACTGGAGGACGTAGTGCTACAGAATGGGAATGTCTGGAAAGGGAAGAGAAATGCTATGTTGCTTTTGTGTTTAAACACTTAGCTCTGGTAAATGACTCACAAAATTGATTTAAAAATCAGGATTAATGTTAATTCTGAAAATGACTGTTTAATCATAATTCAGTGACAATGACATTAGGTTTGACCTGATTCTTCATAATGATGATAAATAGGCTCTCACCACTTGTCACACTAAGGACCTTCGGTGAAGCCACCCGATGGAGATCCAGGGCCCTCAGGGATCATTTGATTAAGCCCCCTCGTTTCCCGGGCCCAGAAATTCTGGGGCTTCTAGTTGCAGGGTGCACCGACAGTGTGGCCCCTTGGTCCACAAGGGCAGGCCTGTTTGTGTTCGTTCGTGTGACAGTCTCCAACGGGAGCGCTCATGTGCATCGTCTTTTCATCCAGTCTATGATTTAGCTTGTCCACCCTGAAAAGTCAGGTGAAGAAAGTATGAACGTATCTTTATAAATAGATTTTTGTCTAAGTTCTTTTCCATTCTCCTTTTGTGTCCCAGTCTTAGGGCTGACATGAATTCCCCTCCTGCTTTCTCAGTTAAAATATTTGCTTTGGGGCTGGGGATGTAGCTCAGCGTTAGAGTGCTTGCCTTGCAAGCACAAGGCCCTGAGTTCGATCCCCAGCACCACCAAAAAAAAAAGGGTTCGCCTCATGTTTAAATGTGCATAAAGTTGCTGAGAAATAAAGTACTCTGTTGGTTCAACTTTTAAAACTATCACAGCTTTCATTGTTTTCAGTTGTATTCCCTTCATGGCCTGTTAAGATCCCTAAAGAGTCACCTTGCACACTGTGGATAAAAATTGTGGTTTGGCTTAAATCTTTTCTGGGATGAGATGGGATGTCAGTATAAATAAAAATGAGCTATGCTGCTTTCCACTGAGCCTTTGAGGAGGATGCCGGAGGCCTTGTGGTGGAGTCCAACGTAAGCCTGGCTCTCTGTCTCAGATGCAGCGAGAGGACAGTAGTGGGGCCTCCAGGTGAAGGACCCCATCTGCCTCTCAGAAAGGAAACATTCACCTCCATTTGTATGTGCGGGGAGGCACGTGACGTGCTGGAGTCATCAAGGCTGCACACACGCTGGGCGGACACTTGTGCCCCTGAATGTTACGACTCACTCTGGAGCCGCAGCTCTGTCACCGTGGCGTCTGGGTGGCATCTGCAACAGCAATCCTGTGTTTACCCCGGTCTACAGCCACATTTTCTCCTAACAATCTCTTTTTTTTTTTTCTAACAATCTCCTTGCTTTGATTATTTGAGAGGGCCTTGTTTATATTATTCCAGAAGTCAACAGGGGGCATGTCTGTGATCAAACAGAAGCACCACTCTCTCTGAGAATGTTAACTAATGTTTGAACTTTAAACAGAAGCGCAGGTTCTGCTTCCAGTTCCGAGAACGGCTGCATTAGCAGCTTTCTGTCCTCCTCCAGAAGCCAAATCTTCACTTGGAGGACAGTGTTAGTGTGGAGGACGATAGTAAAACCCTACAGTCTGGTTAGAACTAGTTCTCAAGCTGATACACCAAATTGAGTTTAAACACCTATTGCAAATGCCAGACAAACCGGGCCGCTTTCACCAGATTCTACTTTGCTAGGCCTCCAGGTATCTTGTTCTTCCCCTGAGGTCACGCCTATCCTGGGTCTCAAGCTCCTAAGGACTTTGTTTTACCTTCTCCATTGAAGTTTTCGCCTGGCATGGCTCACTGCCATTAAGATATGTTTTCATATCTTTAAAAACCTCTACACACCCCTGCGTGAGCAGGTCTCACTGAGTCAACTCATGCTGGATCAAGTCCTAGCAGGACGAGGTCCCTTTTCTCAAGTTTATACTACAGTCAGGAAGATAAAAACGGTTCTGGGTACTTCAGGAGGGGTGACCTACACCAGGAGAGGAAGGCGCCTTCCCTGGGATGCGTCGCTTCAGCTGACACTTCAAGGATGCCAAGAAAGAGGCCACAAGAGGCTCGGGCCAGGGAGGCGACGTGGCTACAGCTTGGGAGCTGGACCCGTGCTGCGCCGGAAGGCCAGGTCTGCGTTGCAGCCATCAGGGCTGCACTGTGACCTTTTGCACTCACATCAGCTCCTCTCAGCTCAAGTACCAGTTTATTCACCGTGTCCCCTGCTTCACTCTGCCGCTCCTGCGGTCGCAGCCACCGTCCCTGACGTCAAGAAAGTGCTCCCCCTGGAGGCCTTTCTGCCTCGGTCCAGTGGGCCCGTCCTGGCTGTTCTGTCACAGGCCTCTGTGCCTGTGCATTCTGCTTATTGTCTTCCTAAGTCTCCTCCAGGCTTGTCCAGTGACCAGAAGCACAGTCAGGAGAGGAAGGCAGGCAAATGCCTCTTCTAATTCTTTCAAAGAGGGTGCTCTCTGATCGATATTTTTATTATCTTGGCCAGAAAACTGTCCTATGAAAGCAGAGCAGTGAACCAACACGAACTGAACAAACTGTGGCACTTCGGCCTGTCCTGTCACTTCAGTGGCTTCCCCCTTCCCTGGCCCACTTTTTACAGCCGGGCCACCAAGCCTACTTCTTGGGACTCGTCACATCAGGCGCTTGGCACTGTTTATGCACAACTGCAACCCACAGACCAAGCTTTGGTTCCCACGTCTGAAACCACTTAGTCCTCTCCTCACCTCCACCATGGACTGCAACTCGGGCTCCCCACTGCACTACTTGCCCTCTTCACCAGGATGCCCCAGAGACAGCTCAGCATCTAAACAGTGCTTGTGCCCACATGAGCAAGTTGCCAAAGCCAAAAAAATGAATCATCTCCAATCCCTGCACAACAGACTCACCTACTCATTAATCACTGTTAGCTGTACTTCTGAAACATCCGACTCCATCCACTTCCTCAATCTCTGCCACTACAGTCGCAAGAACATTCTCACTGGCACACCTGCCTTCAGTCAGGCGAGTGGACATCATCTAACCGCATCACTTCTCTGCACAAATGCCTCAGCAATACCTACCAACAGTAAACACAGTCGAGATTCTTCAGCCTGGCCTCTTGCCTCCAGGTCTGTGCACATCCTATTTCCCTGTCTGGGATGCTCTCAACAGCTAAAGCCTCTTGAACCTTCAGGACTCAGGCAAGATACTGACCCTGTAAAGTTCAATATAAGGTGGTTCTGCTATACCCACGTTAGCTTTCTGTTACTGTGATAAAATACCCAAGATAATCAACTTAAAAGGAGTGAAGATTAATTTTGGCTCAGGGTTCCCAGTACAGTACATGGCTGGCCCTGTTGTTTGGGGCCTGCACCAGCAGAGTTCCTCATGGCAGGATTGTGAGGTACTGACCTTACAGCAGCCAGAAAGCAAAGCAACAGAAAGGGGCAAGTCCCCCAGTGACCTGACTTCCTCTCACTAGGCCCCACTTTTTAAAGCCCCCTCAACCTCCCAACAGCACCACCAGCTGCTGACAAAGCTTTTACACACATGGCCCTTGGGGGACATTCAGGATCTAGACCAGTGATGATGACCCTTTCAGGGACGAGTGCCCAAACTGCAGCCCCAAACCCACTTGTGTATCACAAAGTGCCAACACTGCAGTTAACCTGAACACTGAGGTTTTAGTTCGGAAAAGACTCACACATGACCATCTTTTGTGTTAAAACCACAGTGACACTTACACCCCTGGCCTAGACAACAGCAACCAGCACAGGTTGTGTTGCACTTTTAGTATGTACTGCTTTTTCTGCATTCTTCATAAGATTGTAAGCTCTGTGGGAGAACAAAGTATCTTTTTTTTTTCTAAGTACCTTAAGTGGGAGATGTTTTGAAGTGTTCTAAAGAAGCAACTATAGAGACACCTCAGTTGTCAAATTCAATTCGTTCCAAATTCACCTTCGAACACCAAGAAGTTCGAGAACTGAACATACTTGTCTCATAAGAAATAATGGAAAACCAAGTAACTGGTTCTGAGGCCCAAAAATTACACTTACAAATTCATTCTTCCAGGACTTTAACAAATTTTGCAATGATTTCTCTCTTTATGGTGGTTCTCAGTTTTCCTCTTAGCTTTACTGCTCCTATCACTAACTTTCTTTGGAGCTGTGGTTATGATAGTTTACACACAGGAAGTACAAAAAACAAAAGCCCCGTGTGACTGTCTTACCACGCTAACACGAGCACTATGTCATCTACAAGAGTGCGGCGCTCAGACTGCAGTGTCAGCCCTTCATGTCTGTGGTAACTCGCTCGGCCTACACAGGTTTTTCCTGGTTGGATTTTTGGCTTCACTATCAAGCAAAGTTACAAACACTGAGCAGATCTTTTTCAAACTTTGCTGTTCAAGTAGTGGAAAGTTTGAGCTCAGAGCCATTCAACACCCGAGTATGTATCACTGCATTTTTCTGATTATAAACCTGCTATAAGAAACCTAACACCTGAAAAGCTACTTAAAGCACATGATTCTATTAGTAGGATACACTGGTAAATCTGCTTTTTAGTTGATAATGAGTTAACGGCAGGATACTTTAAGACCCACTTCAAAAAATAACCAATGCTCACTGCCGTTCATGTGCGGCGCCTGATTCAGACACCTAGAGTCAAAAAGTGCCCAAGCGACTGCACTGGTACATACAGGTGGTTTTGTTGATTTTCTGCTTTAAAGGATATATATTTTATACTTCACTCGTTGGAACCTGGGATGGAAAACTAACTTCTCAGTTTCCTAACTTGCCTCAGGCTTTTTTTGGTTATTTATTAAGCATCAATGCTCTCAGTTCTATCCTCTTCGCTTTTTCTTTTGATTCTTTGTTTCTTCTGTTAGCTATTCCTTTGCCATTTTTTAGGCATTCAGAAAGCACCAACTGCAAACAGTGCTGTTAGTATACACAGGCTGGAACCATATCATAAAAAAAAAAAAGGTGGCAAATCGGAGTTGAGATGCCTCAGAAGCTGTCTTATCATAAACCAAAAAAATAAATAAATAAATAAATTAAAAATTAAAAAAAAATCACTGATCTCAGGCCACACTACAAAAGCCAGCTTAAACCACAGTGCACCTCAGTCAAACAGTACTGCCCCCTACAGAGGACAAAACAAAAAGCCCTAGTGGCTTGGACAGCTGACAGGACAAACTCCAGGAGGAAGAGGGACAGAAGGACAAAGGATAGGCTGGGACCTGCAGCACCCATGCTCACGGGGACAGGCAGGCTGAGGCCAGCGTTTCAAAGCCAGGGGATACTGAACAGACCCCACCTGAATACGCTTCACGGCTCAACATACACATTTAAATCCAGATCGTTCCTACCTTTTCAATGTCACCAGCAAACACAATGTTCAATCTTTAAAACGTGCCAAAAGTAACAAAGGATTTTTAAAAATCTGTTAGTCTCTCTTTATAACTCAGAGATCCTAAAAAAATCCTTTTAAATGTGTTTCACCAAAATATCTCATATAAGCATTTAATAAATCCCATGATTTGAAAAAACTAATTTTTGAACTACTAAAATCGTAAGGAGCAAACACTTTCAGTTCTTAGCATGTTTCAAGAGAAAGTGGTACTGTCTTCCATCTCCAGTAGTGTATTTTTTTGTCAAGAAATTTATTAACCTTTACAAACACTATTTTCACTCAATCATTCATAAAAAATGATTTATGATTAAATCTGTAATAAAATCATATAACGTTCATCAATGCATTCAGTAAGACCAGTTTCATCCATGGAACATAATAAACCACTTTAAAACAGCAGTTTTCATTCATGTCATGTAAGGCTGTCAAACTAAAAGTATTCTTTATAATGGGTTGTCATCCAAGAAATTCATTTCACTTCACGGTATGTGGTAAGACTGATGGATGCATCCTCTAAGAGTAGAACCTGAAAGTAGATTCTACCTCTTTGTGGTCACTTTTTCAGTCTCTCTCAAACAAGTTTCACAACGGGAAAGTATTTGTGAACAGAAAAATCAAATTCAGGTGGAATCTGTAAAGAAAATCAGAAAGTCAATGTATCTACAATCACGCAATCAGCAGAATAAGCACTACTTTTATTTTAGAGTTTTCTGTTTCTGGGAACAAGGCAGCACAAGGAGATTTTTTTTTTTTTAATGTATGTTTTTTAAATTTTTATTTTTACCAAGAACATGTATTGGTACATTGTATACATAATGATCATAATCAACATGGTTATTCTGTACCTGTACATGATGTATCTTGGCTTTCCCCCCTCTTCCCCTCCCCTCCCTTCCTTTCACCCACTCCTCCCTATTTCCAACATGTTTATTTACATTTTTCCATTTTTTTCCTTTCATCTTACTTTTCTTTTAACTTTCCTTCTTTATCCTCCTGTTTCCCTATCTAGTTCTCTTCTTTTGAATACTATCTTTTTTTTTTTAACATAATATTATACCCCTTTCTCCTTATTTACACTTATGGTTTCTCATATCAGAGAAACAATTTGTCTGATTTATTTCACTTAACAGTATGTTCTCAAGGAACATCTATTTACATACAAATGACTCTAGTTTATCCTTTTTTATGGTGGTGTAGTACTCCATTGTGTAGAAAAACCACATCTTCTTTAGCCAATTCATTAGTTGTTGGGCATTTAGGTTGTTTCCAAGAACACAAAGGAAACTTTAAAAAGCTGATTTAATGACAAAAGTCAGGAACTAAGCTGGGGGGCAGAAAGCGATCAAGTTATTTCTGAGTTTATAAAGGTCATCAGAAAACACACTGACCGCCCATTCTCTATCTCCAGAGAACAGTTAACACAGGAAAATGGACTTACAGAAAGAAGCTCAGTAAGGTCAGGGGACAGCAAACTTTTTAGTTTCAGAGTCAGATAATAAAATGAGACTCAGTAAGGGAGGTCAGGAGCGAAGGCTGACAGACAACAGAAAAAAACGGGAGTAACAAACACGGGCAGATAGATGTGATGGGAGCGCGCCACCCCGGGACCTCCTCTCCAACTAGCAAGTCGCAGTCGCCCAATCACAGAGCGTGACCAAGGAAACCCTAAAGACCCACCCATCTTTTCAGCCACTATAAAGGAAGGCTTTAGTTATTGAGGGATTCAATTTCCCACACTTAGGTGACTTTTAAATACCCCAGTCTTCACATTAATCTGTTTTTTTGCCCATTTTATTTTTGCCCCCGAGTGGGGCACATAGAAACTTAAAGTCACAAAACATGTCTCACGGTAAAATGGCCAAGTTTTATTTTTGCTACTAAATCTTCCTTAGGATGATTTTTGTTCAGTGCTTTAACTTTTTCTACAATAATTATGCATCTCACTGAAAAAAGTTTTAAATTTTATGATAATTTCCCAACAGTGTACTTACTTTGGACTCCTTTTTGTGTCCTCCTGCCAATAACTTCATAACCACAAAATTGGGTTTGGCAACCTTTAAAATTCTATTGACCTAAAACAATGAACATTAAATTTCGTAATAGAAAATTCATAGTCAAATTTTCTTTATATTATAGATACAAATAGGAACTTGGCATAATGGAAGTGTTTACATTTTATTACAGGCATTTTAAAATAATGAGCACTTTTAATAACACAGAGCTCCATTTCAGTCAACTCTGAAACCTTGAAAGGGCTGTCAGGAAATAGAACATTAGGCTGTTATGTCCCGCACAGGCAGTAGGGGGCAGCACTTGGAGCCCGGACACTGCAATTAGGCTCTACAAAATGCCAGCTTTGCCAAGGACCAGCTGTGACCCTCTGGCAAGTTCTCTGACCTTCCTGCTCATCAGGGTCTGTCCGTAAAAGTGAAGATAATGTTCTTTACCCCACAAAGCTCTGGTGCGAGCACTGTGCTGTATAATGACAGACCATGTGCTCATGCGCCACGAGTGGTCCCAGCACATAATATGGAGAGCTGCTTAGTTTGTGTATCTAATGGTCACAAAACAGCAGCTCTGCCTACAAGCATTTCTCAACACACAACCTTTTCCTTGGGTGATGTATGACTGCAGTAAGAGCCAAGAACCACACCTGCAGGCACCGCGTGTTCTTTGCTTACTGTTACTTTTGACTACCACAGATCTAAACGGCTTCCTTGAACACAAGAACAGAAATGGAACGGAACGCCGGGTTCCTCTCCCAGAGCAGCCCAGGACGTTCCCACTGCTGCGTTCTCATTGACCTTTCCGGCACACGGTTGGGACCAGTCCTCCTCAACTCCAGATCAGAGAGCCGCCTGCCCACGTGACAGCTCCATCTCTGTGCCTAGCAGACACCTCAAGTTTAACTCGTCCCAATCTGCCCAGCCACCGGCTCCGGCCCCACTGACAGCCTCACCTGCATGAACCAACCTGCCTCTTCCGCTGACACCCCACATCCAATCCACCAACCAGTCCCAAAGACTGGATCTTAAAATACGAAGAAAGTAGTGACTCTGAAGTCCCTCCATTGCCACGTCTCTCACCTGACTGCTGCCACAATCTACTCTAGGACTGGCGCTCTGGACTCCACCTTCTACCCTACTGCAATCCATTTTCAACACAGTGTCAGAGTAATCCTTTAAAATCACCTCCGCTCAAACCCTCCCACAGCGCATCTGCTTGTTCCCTACTCCTGTCACTGCAGTTCTTCAAACACTGTAGGGACACTACTCGCTCCTGCCTGCTATCTTCCTGCACACATAGTCCTCTGCCTAACGACACTATCCCCAAACTCGCAAAGGACTTGCTTCTTTGCCTTCTAGGATTCTCTCAAAGGCCACATTACTTAAAAATGCCTACGGCCTGGGATTTAGCCAGTGGCAGAGCACTTGGATGCCACATGCAAAGCCATGGATTCCATCCCCAGGACCACCACAAAAACAAAACAAAACCACCACCAAAACAACAAATCCTATTCCCTGTGTCCAGCAGCATTTCTTATTCCCAACCTGAGCTTGATTTTTCTTTGTATCATTATGGCCTTCTAATTTATGACATAATTTACTTGTTTACTGCTTGTAACCCAGCACCCCTTCCTCACCCCTTATGGGGTTAGGATTTCAGTGTGTTTATTTTCTGCTGGAGACACAGTAGGTACTCAATAAATCTTTGCTGAATATCTGAAATTTGTAATAAATGAAGTATGTCATCTATTATGGGTACCTCCCTCAAATTTTTATACTACCACTTCATTTACTGGCTGAAATATGTGATTTTAAAAAAAGTTTCACTCCTGTCTCCAAGATACCCAGCTCTCTTCCCAAGAAGCAAACACCTTATCAATAATTATGTATCCTTCCAGAGATACACACTCATATAAGAAAATACCTGCACAGTCTTCGTCTCCCTCTGACTAAAATTGCAGTACCCCAAACAACCACATGAGACCTTCTTTTTAACCCTTTAACTCCCGAAGAGGGCTGCACTACCGCACACAGAGATCGTCTTCGTCCTAAACACCACAGCACCCCACTGGGGGTGGGCCATGACTCATTCAGCAGACCCCTGCAGACGAGCATGGAAGTTTCTCTCACTTTCTGCCACTGGAAGTTCTGCTAGTGAAAATATACGCGTTTACACCTCCCCCACTTTCTGTGTGCATCTGCATCTAGAAGATGAAGCCCAGGAAGCAGCTCTGCTAAGTCCAGGCACCTGTGGCACATTCCCTTTCACGGGCGTTGTAAATCTTCAAAAGCAAGAGCCTTAAATAGTCAAGTGGAAAATGTTCTTGTGATAACTGGCCAGACTATTTTTCAAAATTAATGCTTAACAAGATTAGATTTGCAAAGGTATTTGAGGTCCTTGGGAAAACATGACAGGCTCTGCTTACTAACACTATAAAGTGCATTATTATAATTGGCTTTTATCTAGTAGTAAGATATCCATTTCCTGCCCCCTGGAACTATAATTAGATTGAATCCAGTCTTACCTCATGGTCTGGGTTGGGGATATTTTCCAATATCATTTTTGCCTGCTGAAAGTGCTTACTAGCTGCCACATACAGTTCTGGAGACTGAGGAGGTGGGCTATATTTATTGAGGTCCGACATTTCCTAAAAACAATGGAGAGCATTATTCAAAATATGTTTAATGTGAAAAACTGTAAAATATTTTTAATTCTTACAGAAATCTATCCATTCATATGAAGATACTGAAGCAAATACTCAGCACATCTCCCTATTCTTCCCTATGTAATAGTCAATCCTCAACCCTTATATACCACCTCATAACCTTATTACTTAACTGGCAGTATGACTCACTAGTACATCCATCAAAGCAAACACTTTTCACACTCACACTATTTAAAGTTGCTATTTTCATTACCTGTCCCAGTCATTCTAGCTATTTTATCTCGATGGCTAGGCACAGACAGCACATTTCTAAGAAGGCGTAAGACTAAAGCTCATACAATGACCTCAGTGCGCAGGTTCACCTTGAACTGCAGGTAGTGCACTGGTGGCGGGGTCATCACACTGTTGAAGGGAGCGAATCGGTGCTCGTATCGAACTTGTTCACTATCAAGCTCAAACTTGGGTTTGCGTACTTTGCCATCCATGTCAAATGCTACCATGGTCTAAAGACAAAGGAAACAAAGAAAAAAGACAAAATCGACCTGAGAACATAATCATCATCATTCATACGGAATAGAAAACAATGCCCAGCTAAGTGTGTAAAGTTAAAACGAAAATTTATGGCTCAGAAAGCAGAAACAAGAAGAGAAAACTGACTTCTAGGCATTCGTTTTACACAATTTTCAAGTCCCAGCGCCCAACACATTACTGTTTTGCCAGGGACGTTACAGATGTGCGTGTCCTCCTCCCATGCCTCAGGTTTTTACAGCCTCTTTGAAACTCCAAGCAGATGCTTCTGAGGAGATGACGGGCATTCACACAGGCCTTGTTTTTTAAGTATCCTCTTTTGCTTTATATATCTTAATGTAAATCACTGCAAATCATTTCCCGAATTATCAAGTACAATTTAAGTTAGTCCTGCTCTATGAAAATGCCTGCTTTTGCTTACATCGTTTGCTGTGGCGCTCACCCCCTTCCCCCTTCCTCATATACTCCTAGAAAACCCCGAAGTCCTTTCTTTCCATGAAACTCCTCCTGGTCATCAATCAGAAATAAGCTCTTCTCGAATGACCTGTGCCACCCATTTGTCAACCGACCTGTCCGGCATTAACCAGGCCTGTGTCACTCACACTAGGACCAATACACACAGTAACAGACTTGAAAAAAAGTAACCTTCGAGTACTGTGGCCAGTAAAGACAAAACAGCCCAGAAAGAATCATGAAAGAGTTCATTTAAAATAAACTACCTAACAGTAAAACAGTAAAAGCAAACAGAATTTCATTTTCAACAACTTACTTTAAACATCCCGGCACACATGTTCTGATATGCCTGGCTCATTGTGATCTCCCGACTCAATGGGCGAACTGCAATCAAGAAAAAATTTGCCTTTTGAATTATCACAGGAGATAATTTTTAAAAATCTTCCATCTTGTAACCGTAAACTTTAGTTTGACCCTACGGGCTGAATTGTAAATGTTTCTGAATTTACTGTAAGGAGATTTAGTCCATGAATACAGTTATTCACTGACCTAGCCAACCTGCAGTGCTCGCTAGTGACTGCAGCGTACCTACGCCCTCTCCTATGGAGAATGGGCCTCGGACTCTGCTCCCGGAGCTGCGCCGACACCATCCTGAATCCTGTGACCAAGCCGAGAGCTTGCCCAGCCCTCAGGCTCTGGCACGGACGTCCTGTTCCCCATCTTCCTTCACATGGCTGAGCGCTAAGATCTTCTGATACACAGACCAGCAAAGAAAGGAACCAAAAGCACTTCTATTGCTAACCCGGGACTCAATTTCTACCTTCTCATTTATGAAGGGGTGATGGATGAAAACTAAAATATAATGACTAATTCATTCATTACCACTCGAAAGGAGCTTTCTACCAATTTATCTGTCAAAAGTAAAATATGCTCCAGTGTTATTTCTTAAATTTAAAAACACTCTACATCACCTTTCTTTTTTTTCTTTGTTTTTTTACTGCTACGGCCTTTTTGCTGCTCTTCCATTATCCTTTCCTCTGCCATCTGAGAGCCATCAGCACGACTCAATGTGGACATCAACCACGCATAGAGGAATTCAGAGAGATACCTTAAAGGACAGAAAATGTTAGTTAATGCAGCTTAAGTACACAGCTACTACCTTGTGCCGCTCAAGTCAGAGCAAAGCACATTACTTCTGGATCTTGTTTTCTGTGTTGTCCAAGCTGGCCTGGGACTCAGGAGCCCTGGACCCACCCCAGACTTCCAAGCAGCTGGGATTGCAGGCACACACCACAACACCCAGCTTGCCACCTGTGTTCATTTCTCTCCACGGAAAAACATGAAAGATCCCAAATTAATCCACATTTTTTTGAGCCATTTTCACTAGTAATTTTCATATAAATATTCAAATGGCTGGGAAAATGTGTGTACAGGTTTATGGAAGTAAAGATGTTCAAGTTGATCTAGCTCTAACTTTCAGCAGATATTTCCTCAACCATCCCACAACTAAAGCTAAAATATACTAAACGAAAAAACACCCTGAGATTAGTTTATTTTACAGATGCTCTCTCACATCTTACCCACCTCACAGACTGCCAATTTTAACTATATGTATTCTCTTACCAGTATATGTAGTAGTACTCGTGCATGCTGTACAGCTCCAACTCGAAGCCACTTAGCAGATACTGTATCATGATTCGAAGGTTATGATAAAGGACCCATGTCCCTAAACAGGCCAAATGCTGCCTTTGGGGTTCTTGTTTCAACAGCATAGTGTGAAGCGCTGCATCGACCTTCTCTGCCTATCAAAACAAAATGTAACATTGACTTCCTTTTAGGTAATGGAGGATTTTAAAATATGAACAGAAAAGCTGGTTGTGGTGGGGTACACCTATAATCCCAGCACCCTGAAAGCTGAGGCAAGAAGATCACAAGTTGATGTCCAGCCTGGGCAAGTCTGCAACTCTGTGAGACTCTGTCTCTAAACGAAACATAAAAAAGGGCTGGGATGTAGCTCAGTGTGAAGGCCCTTGGTTCGATCCCCAGTACCAACCCTATCCCCCACAAAAAAGCAGATTTAAATCTTACCCCTAAAGGAATTATACTTTCAAATGCATTTAATTAGGTTTTCATGCAAAATTCTCATTTACTAATATTTCATAACTTTCTAAACATTCCTCACAGTAAAAAGACATCTATTTTAAATGAAAATACAAGTAACTGAAGGTCTTTAGTTATATTATCACGTAACACTGCTGGTACCCTCACAAATTAAGATGAATGTATTTTTATTATAATGTAAACCTGCTATAAAACTATAGTTTGAACACATTTCATATTTTATCCTGATTATCAAAGAAATTACTTAAGATTTTTATCAGTCTGGATTATTCTTCTGTTCTTCTCATGAACTCTTTTTTGGTATATGAAACCATTAAATTTTAAGTGAAAAGGAAACTCATCATAACGAAAACTTAAATATTCAAAGTACTGTTCCAAAGAACTGTTTCTGAAACTCTAGACGAAATGTGTAAACTGTTTAATTTTGGAAAAAATGGCAACATGGCTCTTACCTCATCCTGCAAGGTAGCAAACTCCTCCAGAATATGCCCAAGCTTATCTCTCTGTCGAGCCCTGTTATGTCCATGGATCTGGACAAGACTACAGAACGGCTGCAACACACATACAATTTGTTCACCAGCAATGTGAGAATCTCCTTAAAGAACAATTTTCCAAATTCTCACAGTCTGGTTTAATGGGGAAAATGCTGCATACATAAGAGTCACGTCTACGCAGGGTTTTTTTTAAACACAAATGTTAGTTTTTAGGAACTCAACACCAGAATTTATCAGTAACTTTGAAAAAAGTAGCTATTTCTTAAACTTGTTTTCATACAGCAAACCTATCTTCCTTCAATCTTTAGATATCTTCCTGCAATTTCGAGAGGACAGCTTCTTTTCTGTTTGTTTTAAACTAAAAGTTAACACCCAAGGCTGGAGCGTCTGTGCTATTTTAAATATTCCAGAATGCCTAATAATTATTTGGCTTGTGTGATGGCTACGACCTCTAAGCCCTGACCATGACTGAGGCTCATGTATTACTATTCACCCATATACAGTGTTCCCAAGAGATACTCTAACATTTCATTAATTAGACAAGAGACGTGAATGACAGGATGCTCTGATTTAAGAAGTAAAAAGACTACCCTAAAAAGGTATCGGACTGGTACAGGTTGAGCATCTCTAACTTACCTGAAAACTCAAAATTCAAAAGGCTCCAAATTCCCACACTTTTTACGTGCTAATATAATACTCAAAAAGTTTCAGATTTTGGAGCATTTTGGATTGTGAGCTTTTGGATCAGGGATGCTTAACCCACAGTATTTATACCAAATCGCTAAAATCTGCAACTTTTGGTTCCAGGCACTTCTGATAACTTTTACAGTATCTCACTCTTTGAAGAGAGAGCAGCTTATAGAAAAGTAACACAGCAGGCCTGATGATAAAATGTCGGTGACAACAACAAGTAAGAGCCAAGTATGGCACACGCTTCTAATGCCAGCGCTCTGGGGGCTGAGGCAGGTCTGAGCCCAGCCCGGGCTTGGAGTAATTCTAATAATTAAAAAATCATAAAGAAAAGACAAAAAGAAAGAAGAAATCAGATCTTCTGATTCTCCTTCTGCCACACTACACTGCTTTCTTACATATATTCAGGAGACGGACGTCTTAAAAAGCTGCCTGCCTTTTTTCAGACGAAAGCTGACAAATGCTTGTGTTTTCTCAGACAAATGCTTGTGTAATTAAGGATGATATAATTTTAATTCTGATTACTGAGGTAGTACTAAGAAAAGCACATAGGAATGTTACCAATATTCTTTATAAGTTCAACAAAAGTAAATTCTTACAACCATTTCCAAAACAAAAAAAACAACTGCTGCTTTCCCAGCTGGTAGTCGACCCCCCTCCAAGCCATCCAAGGCTACCTCTGCATCCACCTCTGTA
Source organism: Hystrix cristata (assembly GCA_004026905.1). Taxonomy (NCBI): domain Eukaryota; kingdom Metazoa; phylum Chordata; class Mammalia; order Rodentia; family Hystricidae; genus Hystrix; species Hystrix cristata. The sequence goes on from PVJO010004107.1 coordinate 77,994, forward strand.
TCTAGTAACCTTCAGGAGAGCTGCGGGTACAGAGCCATCCGTGGAAGCACTAGGAGACAGAGGTTTCTCATTCATTCAATGTGAATGAGAAACAGTTGATGAAAAAGAATAAACTAACGATCTGAAGGAATTACACCCCATAATTTTCAAAGGGTCTATCGTGACATTCCAAATTATAGTTCTTACCCGAACACAGTGAGTAACAAAGGAGTCGATACAGTCCTTAGCCTGGTGATTGTTATATAGGCAGCACCTGTAAGACAACAGCCACCTCATTGCAGTCAAACTATCCGGCCTAGACACAAGAAGCAGGGATTACTGTGGATGCTATTAGGTCAGAGAAGGTGGGAAAAGGAGAAAAGGGAACCACACACACTACTAAATTGAAGAACGAGGGCATCAGATTAAGAAATACTACACTACTGCTGTGTTGCTCACAGCCATTAAGTGCGTGATTATTTTCAATTCCTTTAGCTTTATACTTCAACAATTCAAATTAGGTCTAGTAAGATCACATAAGTAAGGGGAAAAGGAAAATCCACAGCCCCAGTCTTTCAGGACTCTCCTCCAGTGTCATTTTTACACAACTGATAACCTCATGGATGAGGCTCCTAAGAGTAACTACAAAGGAACTACTACAGAGAATCCTTTCAAGATGAATCCTTGTTTCCAACCCTTGGCTATGCCACCACCAGTCTGCATCTTCTGACCTTACAGACTGGTCTCCTTGCAGTGTCCTCAGTTAAGTCAACAGCACTTTTTTCCCCACTGCTAGGGATCAAAGCTATGGCCTCATGCATGCTAGGTAAGTGCTCTACCACTAATCTATAGTCACATCCTTTTTAAAAATTTTCATTTTGAGACAGGGTTCCGTTAAGTTGTCCAGGCTGGCCTCAGACTTGGGTGTATGATCCTTCTGCCTCGGCCTCCCTGAGCTTACAGCCATGTACCACTTCTTGACAAGTCCTTCCTGAGCATTCCTAAGGACTCACCTCCTGGCCTTAGGGGCAGCTGTAGAGACCAAATAGTTACCAAGTTTGTTGTTGTTTTAATTATCTGTGGCAACTGCAAAGATTTTTTAAAAAACTGAAGAGACTTTGTCCTGGTGCCTCGACAGGAGCTGATAATTTGCTACTCAGAACCCAGCATGAGCCACAAAGATGAACAGAGCTATAATCACGGAATGGGAACCCTGCGACAAGAGGTTGGTAAAACAAAAACTGCTGAAGGGTTTTTATATCTGTAAATCAAAGTACAAAAATTACTTACATAGGCTAAAATACAGCACTTTTTATAAAAAGACTTTCTGAATCTAAAAATAATTATTTTAAAACTTTAAAAACTCAATAGACGAAAGATGTTCACTCTAAGCTTCAAGAAAAAGAACAAACACTCTAACACCATACAACAGAAACAAGGAGATGAATGCTACGAGGATCATTAGGGATCTAGAAGGCCTAGAAAGCCAGACTTCCTTAAAAAAAAAAAAAAAAGACAAAACACACAAAGGTGAGGAAATAGTTATATAACTCATAAAACGATATGAAGGGTTATAGTTAAATAACTCATAAAACGATATGAAGGGTTGATGCTTTACTGAGTTTCAATTAGTTGAAAATCATACAATGCAGGAATATTCTGGTAGAAGTTCTAAATTCTTAAAGAGAAACTCTACAACATTCCAAAAAAATGCTGTAAATCACTTATAAAGGAAATAAAATCAGATTAGCATCAGATTTTATTTGTGGTAGTTACATTCTATAAAAGTGCCAAAGACAGGGCTGGGGATTTAGCTCAGTGGTTAGAGTGCTTGCCTAGACCGCAAGGCCCTGAGTTTGCTCCCCGGCACCAAAAAATAAAATAAAATAAAATTGCCAAAGACTATGTTCTCAGAAGAAACACAGGGATAGATTCCTATGAGCTTCATTTTGCAATAAACACTGTCCTGAACCAGCCAATATACAAGACTGTTTTATGTGCAATCTGCTTATTTAATGTATAACTGTTGTTTCAGTAACCTCGAACTCATAGTCTAACAGCACTATAACATATGCCTAATCAAACATTACATGTATTTTCTCCATGAGACACATCAGAATCTTCTTATATGCTTGGGACCCATTTTATATACTGAAGCCAGCACAAAAATCCTAACAATGTGAAAAATGTGGCACCAAATGGAGTCATTTATAGTATGGGGCCTGAAACAAAGCAGAATTGCCTTGCTGGGTCCTAGCATTTGCTATTCTGCACACATTCCCATTCTACAGACATCTACACATATAGTAAAAGCAGCGCAAGTCTTGACTTGGGGTCACAAACAAATCTTAGTAAGTAGCCAAATCTGGAAATGTAGACTCTGAACAAGGAAGATCACCTACAGTAATATGTAAATGGAAAACAGGTGACAATGTAATCTAAGTGCTAAAGAAGATTGTTACAAATATATGGAAAGATGCAAATTGAGAGGAGTTACCTTTAAAAAAAATTTTTTGGTGTTAAGATTTGAACCCAGGGCTTTGCGCAAGTTAGCATGAGATCTATCACTGAGCTAACCCCCTAGTTAGATACTATTCACATAAAGCAGATGGTCAAAATTAATTTCTCATAATGCCAAAGGCTAGACTATGGGGAAATGGGCACTCTTTACATGTTAGCCAGCATAGGAAACTGATTGGTTCAATTTAAGCAGAAGATGAATACGTGTAAGATTCAGAATTCTACTTCTAAGTATATATCCTACATACACAGAGAAATATATTCAAAGATGCTCACTTAAAAAAAAAAAAGATGCTCACTACAGCACCTATTTTAATAGTGATAAATCACAAACAACTTAAGCATCCAATTGCATGGGAATGGCAAACTATTCAAAGGGTGGATGTCAGTGATTAGAGTGCTTGCCTAGCGAACACAAGGCCCTAAGTTCGATTCCCAGCACCAAAAAACAAAACAAATAACAAAGGGTGGATGTGACCATTCACCCTAATCTGTCAATCGCACTACTGACTAGCAGGTTAGTAGAGCGTGCTCCTGGGTATGTATGGGCAGGTCATGGAGCTGTGGCCTTAGGCTCCTCACAGTTCCTCGCTGGCACTGTCTGGCTGCTCTGTTCCCCAGCTGCCACGAACTAAGCAGCTTTGCTCCACCACACCCTTCTGCCGTGATCTTCCTACTCTGGAGCCAGCTGACCATGGACTTAATTCCCCTAAACTGTGAGCTAAATTAAACCTTTCCTCATTTAAATTATGGGTGTCAGGTACTGTGTCTCATCAATGAGGATGTATCAAATAGGTTTGCATGGATCTACCCAAGGTAATAAGCCCCTCCCTATGAAAATAAGCCATGTTGCAGAAAGACGTACACAGTGTAACAAAAGTTATGTAAAATTTAAAAACAGGTAAAACAATCTAGAGTACTGCTATGGACACACACATTTGGTGCAAGCTATGCACCATACAAGCATTCATTCATAGGAGTGACGCATACAACCACGTCATGGTCATCTCCAGGACTAGAGTGAGAAGAAAGGAAAAGGCAGGGAGGAAGATTTGAAAGTTCTGTCTGAAGTTGTCAGAATATACCCTCATTTCTCCTCGGGGCAGTAGACACTTTTTTTTTTTTTTTTTTTTTTGGTGCTGGGGATCGAACTCAGGGCCTTGTGCTTGCTAGGCAAGCACTCTAACCACTGAGCTAAATCCCCAACTAGAGACACGTTCAAGGAGAAACACAAGGTCAAAAGTTCTCAGATCTGACTTAAGGTCTTGGTCCCAAGACGGAAAGCCTGAGGACTCTGCTTTAGATGTCTTTAACAAATCAGTTCTTGATACTCAATCTCAGCCCTACTCTGGGACCTTATGGCTGCTGTCGCCTGTCAGCAAGCTCCACTCCCTGACTGTGCGTGAGTTACTCCCTCAGTTCACTCACTCTGGTACACAAATATCACTACTTCCAAAGTCAAGATGCCAGCAAGCATGGAATCTTGGTGAGTACTGTCTTTCTGGCTTACAGAGGGCTGCCTTTCTGTCATCACATAGCACAGAGAGTCCTCTGGCTGCCCCATCATATTGGAGGACTGAGGACTGAACTGAGATACAACCCCAACTCCCCCTTTTATTTTTTTAAATTCTGAGACAGAGTCTCACACTAAGTCACTAAATTGCCCAGGGCGGGCCTTAACTTGCAATCCTCTTGCCTCAGCCTCCCAGAGTGCTGGGATTACAGGTCTGCACCACCAGGCCCAGTTTCTTTCTCTTTTTATGAAGATACTAATTCCATTTTGGGGGCTCCACCCTCACAACTTCATCTAAACTTGATTATCTTTCACCCAAGGCCCAGACCTCCAATACTATCGTGTTGGGGGTTATGGCATCAGGATGCGTTTTTAATGGGGAGAGGGCCATACATTTAGTCCAAAACAGCAGCACAGCCACTCACAGAAAGAAAAAGTATAGAAGAAGGCCTGAATTAAAAGAAAAAAGAAAATAAAGAACAGATCAAACCAAAAAAAAAAACAAAAAACTAGTGATGGTACATAAAGAAAAATGAAAATTAACAGTAAATAATTGAAGAAGAAATAAAATAATGTGTTTCAACTGCTAGACTTGCTATGAACAGGCTGAAATCTACCTTTAATGATGTGGACTAACAAGTTTAAAAACAAAAGCCAGCTGAATGGCACACAAAGAAACACTTTAAATAAAAGACTGGTTTAAATACAAAGAAATGGAACATGGGGATTCCAGACAAATTTCAAAAAGTGAAAAAGCAGGACAGGTATGTCTACAAGCTTGAAAGAAGGTGGTAACTAAGGTTGAAAGCGTTAAACATGGCACAGGAGCAGCATATAATGATAAAAGGCACAAGTGGCAGGGTTTGTATAACAATTTAAAATTATCTGCCAAAGTAGTTAAGTCAAGTACACAGCAAAACAATCAGCAATGCAAAAAGAATTTGATGAGAGTATCTAATAAGAAAGAAACTAAGTAACACAGATTCAAATAGATGAACACTGAACTCTGCATTCTGAGAGGCAAAAATGTTCCCACCCATGTGTAACACAAGAAAAAATGGTCACCCACCTAACCACACAATAAATATTAAACAGCAGATCTCATGTGCAAGATTCATCATAACTGAGTAAAATCAGAAGCAAAAAACTATTAAAATATCTTTACTTGAAACTTAGATATTTAAACAAATGACCTTTGGATAAAAAAAAAAAAGAAAAAGTTACAACATCTTTAGGCCTTGGAAAGTAATATAAAGATTACTTCCTATTGAACTCTAAGCATAAAGCTAAATTATGAACAAAATGAACACCCTTCAACATCTCAATATAAAAAACACTTTTAAAGAGAGATATAAAAAGTAACAATGACAACAAAAGTAAAATGCAAAGATGCCCATTCAGGACTAAGCTTGCTACAAACACTGAATCTTGCTATTCGGCTGTTTTAGAGAGTCTAGAAAGTATACAAAATTAAATAATTGATGTAAATATTGGAAAATAAAAGTATTTCTTTGAGAAAGAGATATCAATAATCATAACAGCAACAACAGCAATAACAAAAAGCAAAAGAAAACTTCTAGAAACTACCTGGGAATACATTTACCAGGAAACACACACAATCCGTATGAACTAAAAGACAAATTAGCAGTTTGCCCTTTGATAACAGTATAAAAATGAGAAGTCTTACAATTAATATTTAATTCCAATGAGAATTCCAGCCTTTCAAAAACCTGCATAAAAATCTTAACACGGACGCAGAAGACTAAGTAGCAAAAGAGAAGTCCTAGAAAAGAACAGTACAGAAGCCCGTGTCCCACTAAATACTAAAACTTCAAAAAAATCATAAAATGTTTAAAATATCATTGTAATTGAAGTAATTCTCAAGATCTGAGAGATTTTTACATAAAATAAAGGCACCATTTTAATCCAGTGGGAAAATGATGGCTTCTATTTGACCCAATGGGCTATCTAGCATGAAATAAGGCTGAATCTTTTTAATTTACAGGAAAACATTCCAGAGGAATTAAACTCCAGTGAAACCATAAAAATGTTTGGCACATTTTAGTGGCAAAAGAGATAACCTATGGGTAGGAAAGAATTATTAACCTCAGCAACAAAAAAGACGAGACAGAAACTGTCAAATAGAAAGAAAAGCTTTGAACTGAGCATGGTGGCACACATCTGTGATCCTGGCACTCCAGGAAGCCAAGGCAGGAGGATAACAAGTAAAGCCCAGAGTGGCAATTTAGCAAGACCCTGTCTCTAAATAAGTAAAGGAAAATAAAAAGGGCTGGGGATGAACCCAGGCTAGGTGAAGGCCCTGGGTTCAATCCCCGGTACTGGAAATAAGAAAGAAAAGATTTTGATTGCAGCAAGACAAAGACTAAGGAAAAACACATCTGCAAGGTCTGACATAGGCTAACACAAAGAATGCACTTCCTGTACAAACATGGAGCTCTTACAAACTTCCAGAAAAAATGGCTTAGTAAATCAACAGGCAAGCCAGTCATGGCGGCCCATGCCTATAATCCCCGCACTCTAGGAGGCTAAACAGGATTCAAGTTTGAGCTCAGCTGAGCAATTTAGCAAGACCCTACCTCAAAATAAAAAATGAAAAGGACTGAGATGTAGCTTAGCTATGAGTTCATTCCCCGGTACTGCCAAAGAAAGAAAAAGAGAAAGAAGTCAATGGTCACAAGATATAAATAAGCAACTCACAGAAAAACAATTACATGTGTCCAATAAATAACTGAGTTTAAGTGCTCAAATTAAAATGAGTTAGCACTGCCCACTCAGCACACAGGAAAAAGTAAAAGGAATGAGCAACGCTTGCTGCTGTTCAAGACTTCTATATACTATGGGTAGAAATAGAAATTGTTAAAATCTTTTAAGAATTCAATCTAATAATATCTATTAAAACTACACAGGCCCCTTTATCCAGCAACCCCACTCTTTAAAATACATTTGTATTATAAAATATTTGGGGTTTGGGGATTATAAATAAGGGTTAGGGCTTTAGCTCAAGTGGTAGAGCACTTGCCTAGTAAGCACAAGGCCCTGAGTTCAATCTCCAGCGCCCCCTTCCCAAAAATTTGGTAGCCATTCCAAAAGTTGGATCTATATTAGGTAATTTGGGACATAAAGCCTACCATGTATCTTTAAGTGGAAAACATATATATTTTTTTTTAAATAATATTTTTTGCACCAAGCATGGTGGCACAAGCCTGTAATTACAGCATCTGCAAACCTGAGGCAGGAGGATCACGGTTCAAGCCCAGCCTGGGCAACTTAGTGAGACCCTCAGGACTGAGGATGTAGCTCAGTCCAAAGGCCGTGGGTTTAATCCCCAGTAATGCCTCCCCCTAAAAAGTTTTTTAATTTAAAATATTTTCAAAAACAATCCAAAGAAATTTCCAAGTCCATGATAAAAAGAGCCTGATATTATATACATAGGTGTCTATATACAAGTGATCATCAAAATGGAGCTCTCTCAAAGGCAAGGGGTAAATTGTTCCACACATTTTCTTGGCATTGAATTTTCAAGTGTGACTACATTATTTATACAATTGGCCCAAGCTGGGCGTGGTGGCACATGCCCAAGGCACATGCGCCTCGGGAGGCTGAGGCAGGAGGAGTGCCTTAAGTTCAAGGCCAGCCTGCACTACACAGCAAGACCCTGTCTCAAAAGAATAAAAAATTATTCAGCCTTTTTAAAGACTTTAGTTACCCCTTTCCTTTCCCTACTGAATCATGTTGCTTTCTATTAATCTGGTCTCTGAACTCGTTCTCTCGTCTGTCCTCCTCTTCATATTCCCAGAGTTTAGCCCTTCATCACTCACCTACATAAACAAATCAATTCAACTTCTTCCCCTTACCTGTTTCTTCCTATTAAAAACAATCACACAAATTCTCTTCTGACACCTAACACCTTGAGTAGGTTGGACAACCAAATACCAAACCATACCAAAGCATTTGAGACTCACCTGCATCTTATCCTAAAATGACCACCAGCTCTATTCATCTGCTCAAGAATTACTTACTCTGTGTGTGTGTGTGTGTGTGTGTGTGTGTGTGTGTGTGTGTGTTTTTCCCTCTGGGTTTTTGAGACAGGTAGCTCAGGCTGGCCTTGAACTCACTATGTAGCCCATGCTGGCCTCAAATGGCGATCCTCCTGCCTCAGACCTCCAAGTACTGGGATTAGAGGCATGTGCTGCTACTCCGACCTTGTGCGCTGTTTTTGTGCCACACAACGTTCAAGCATCCATGAACATCAGTTAGAGCACATGGTTACTGCTCTAGAACAACCAAAGTAACTGCCTAGCTTTATGGAGTTTATATTCTAATTGGGGAAAAGTGAAGAGAGGGGAGAGAAGAAATTTCTTCACACAGTATGTAAAAAAGAAAATTCTCACAGAAAAGAGAAATGGAGCAAAGATGGAGATTGAAATTTTTAAATAGGGTGGCCAGGGAAGCTCCCTTGGAAGTGAAACTACACAGATGAGAGGGTGACCTGAGGATTTCTGGGCAGAATGCTCCCTCCCGCCCTCCATCTAGTGTGAAGACCCCAGGGCAAGAGTGCAGAACAATAAGCAGTGTGCCTGCTGCAGAGGGGAGGGAGGCAGGGCCTGGGCAGCGCGGGGACCCTAGCACAAGGAGCAGTGACACGGATCCTGTGCAGGAGTGAGGCCTGTCAGTCATCACCACGGCAACAGGCCCTGCATGCCAGCCCTCTCAGGCTCTTACGACAACATGATTTTGGGGCAGTGACTATTCTAAAGATCAACTGTTCGCATTTTTAATTTTTATCTAGACTAAAATCATTGAATCAAAGACCCTATTTTTTTATAATTATTTCCCAAACTGTCTAACAAAGTGCTTTGCAAAGTAAAGGTCCAAAACGAATGAATTTTTAATACCCTAAAGTCACTATCACAAAAACCTTAGTTTTAATCTAAACAGTATGTGGCAGAGACAAATTAATTTTAACAAGACTGAGTTATTTTTTACACTGAGACTTTATCCTGAACAACTTTCACACTTTGGCTGTACAGAGGGAGTGCAGAGAACTCTGGGTTTTTACAAAAACACATACATGGCAAAACGTCTGGTGTACTTACTTGGGGGAAAGCACCGGAGGGCTGACAAAAGACCGGAGGGCGTCTTTAACCATGTCTTGCATGAGATGAGTTCCAAAGACCTTCTTGTTATCCACCAAGAAAGTGGTCTTAAAGCAAATATTACGTATCACATTAGTTATGTATGTATATCTTAGTAATGCTGCCAGTAATAGTCATTACTGAGGCATGAACATACTACAGTTACCTACAAATACTACAGAATACAAAATTAAATTATAAAACTTGGTAGAAAATTTTTATATATCATCAATCCACATGAGTATTTTTTAAAATTTTTATTATTTTTGTTTCGTTTTTTGAGATAAGGTCTTGCCATGTACTCCAGGCTGGCCTCAAACTCACTATGTAGCAGAGGCTGGCCTCAAACTCACAGGAATCCTCCTGCCTCAGCCTCCCAAGTACTAGGATTACAGGTGTGCGCCACCACGCCCAGTAAGTATTGTTTATTAATTCTTAATTCTTATTTAAAATGAACTGCAATCTAAGGAAATAAAATATATGCAAAAATAAAAACCCCAATTCAAGAGAAGTCACAAGAACTGAAGTAGTCAATGAACTGACTAAATATATTGTATGTGTTAACACGTAAGCAAAGGTTTCATGAATTACGAAATACCAAATAGTTCTATATATAGGTTATTTCATCATAGTCTTCTTTTGCTCTGTTTTGTTTGAAGTTTTGGGGACTGACCCCTTGGGCCTTGTGCATACCAGCAGTGCTTTATAACACAACTTTCTGAAAATGGAAAAAATGTTCTTCAAGATTTTGTGATAATTTGCATTTAATTTCTTCCCCTTAGTAGCCCCAGTGTATTATTAATATTAATATACGGGCCTTATTTGATTTTCCAATACCTTTTTAAACTTTACATAAAGTAAAATATGCGGTTTTTGTTCTGCAGTTCTCTGATTCTCATAAAGGTGAGGTTTAACTAGTACCACAATCAAAACAGAATGGCTCCCTCATGGCCAACACACTCTCTCATGCAAGCCTTCTGAAGACTCTACAGCAGCCGTGGATACGTGCTCCAACGCTACCGTTCTGCCATTTCCAGAAAGTCATAAAAATGAAGTCAGTGTCACTGAGACTGACCATACTGCTGAGCACACCAATGCCGCGCTCCATTTCTTGGTGTTTCTGAAGAACAGTTCACCACGTGCATCGTATCCGCACATCACCCCGAGGACACCTGAGCTGTCTCATGTGGTGATCGGGAACAACCAGTTTGAGACGTTTATGCAGGGGTTCTGGAGAAGGTCAGATCTTCTCTTGGGTAAACAGCTAGGAGTGTGATTTGCATGTGTAATTTTATAAGAACCTGCCAAACTATTTTTTAAAGTGGCCGAACCACTTCACATTCACACCACTAAAACAGTTTTTTAAAAAAAGATACTCTAATATGTGGTAGTATTTCACTGATTCAATTGATATTTCACTAACACCATGCTGAATATCTCTTCACACTTAATTTCAAACCTTTTGCCTATTTAAAAAATTAGTTTGTGTCTCAAAGAATTCTTTACGTGTTCTAGACACAATCCTCTGTCAGACATGATTTTCCCTTACTCTGTAGCATCTCTTCTTTAACAATGCCTTTTAAAAACATAAGTTTTTATCAGTTTTTCATTTCCTTCTATGGATTAAACATTTGGTGTCACACAAAAGAACTGTCTTTACAAACTTACAAGGATTTTCTTCTTTAAAATTTTATGATTTTATAGCCGGCTGTGATGACACACGCCTGCAATCCCAGAACCCAGGAGGCTGAGGCAGGAGGATCACCTGTGAGTTTGAGGCTAGCCTGGGCTACACAGAGTTCAAGGCCGGCCTGAACTACATGGCAAGACTCTGTCTCAAAAAACCAAAAAAAAGGGAAGTTTTATGTTTTGCACCTTATAAACCTATGACACATTCTGAATCATTTTTTCATATGCCTGTCCAAATCATTCTTGCACCATTTGTTGAGAAGACTATCATTTCTCTTTTGAAGGACCAGCCTACCTTTGTCAAAAATTAGTTAACCATATTACTGATCAGTTACTTGACCACATTATTTGACCAATAAAGGATTACATGCTATAGAAGTCTATAAGATGGGGAAATTTTTTAAAACAGAAGATTTTCTTCTTGGTTCTAATGAACTGTGTGTCATCATTTTGCCAAATATATGTCTTACAATCAGATAGTGTGTTTTCTCCCACTTTATTTTTTTAAATTGTTTTTGCTAATATAGTTCCTTGCCTTTCTATAAAATTTTAGCATCAAATTCTTAACAGATACAAAAAATTCTTGTGATTTTGACTGAGACTGCTTTGAATTTGCAGATCAATTATAATAACTGACTTTCAAATGTTGAACCGAGTTTGCATTCCTGGGATAAACCCCACTTGGTCATGATACAATTATCTCTTTTTTAAAACACTGCTGGATTTGATTTGTTAATACTTCACTGAAAATTTTTATGTCTGGGTTCACAAGGGACACTGGGCTACAGTTTTTTGTTTGTTTGTTTGGTTTTTTTTGTGCTGGGGATCGAATGCAGGGCCTTGTGCCTGTGAGGCAAGCACTGTATCCACTGAGCTAAATCCCCAGCCCCTGGGCTACAGTTTTCAATGTTTGTTAAGTTGGTTTGGTTCTGGTATTGGGTTGCTGCTGGCCTCATATAATCACTGTTCTTGCCTCATCTATTTTCTGGAAGGGACTGTGTAGAGTTGGCCTGGAGTTTTTATTGTAGAAGGTTTTGAACTGTGAATTCAATGTATTTAATGTAATGGACATGGGATTTTTCAAATTATCTATTTCTTTTTGAGTGAGTCTTGATAGTTTGTCTCTTAAGAAATAGGCCCATCTTATCTGAGTTTATTAGTTTATGTATAACATTCTTACGTGATTTTATAAATTTGTACAAGGTGTACAGTGACACTGCTTTTTTTCACTCTTGATATGAATCACTTGCATCGTTTTTCTATTTCTTATTCTGTTTCTTATTTCTTATTCTGTAGAGGCTTATCAGCCTTACTGACATTTTCTAACACCAGATTTCAGATGCACCGTTTTTTCCTCTATTAGTTTTGTTTCATATTTTATTGATTTCTTTGCTTTATTTGGCATTTTCCTTCCTTCTGCTTACTTTACTTTGCTCCTTCTCCTCATTTCTTCAAGTTGGAGTTTAAATCACTAATATTACATCTTTCTTCTTTTTTAACATAAACATTTAATGCTACAAATTTTCAGCTAAGAATTGCTTTAGTTGCATCCCACAGATTACATTATTTTTTATTCTCATTTTCATTCAGTTCAAAATTTTTTAAATTTCCCTTAGGATTTTCATCTTTGATTAAAGAGATATTTAGAACTTATGGCTTAATTTCCAAGTATCCGGAGATCTTTCCAAATAACTTCCTCTTACTGACTACTACTTTAATTTTAAAGCTGTCAAGAAGTTATTTTTTATGTAGTCAATTGTTTTAAAATTAGGATAAGAGCCAGGCATGGTGGTGCATGCCTGTAATCCCAGCACTCAGGGGCCTGAGACAGGAAGATTGCCACGAGTTCGAGGCTAGCCTGGGCTACACAGTGAGTACAAGGCTGGCCTGAATTACAGAGTGAGACCCTTTCTCAAAAAACCAAAAATAAAATAAAATTACTAGAATATGAACTTGATGAATGCCTAACACTCTAAGTTAGTACTCTGATTAAAAAATATAACGGTAACTGTGGACTATCCCTTAAAAGCATCTATCTTTTGTTCATCAGTCAATAAAATAGTATCAATACACATGTAATCTAATGTTTAAAGCAGTACTTTGATACCAAGTGGAACTTACTTGTAAGAGAGATCTTGAAAGAACACATGGCGACTGTTCACTAAATTCACAGAAAAAATCCTAAAAGATAAATGGAGAAAAAGCAATGTCATTAAAAGATTATGTAACAGTAGAAAATATTTATGTAGAGTATAATTTTTGTAAATGATATACTACTAAAGTTATAATGTGATAAACAGCTAAAGGTCGTTTCTATAGAGATCATCTAATTATATCCTGAAGACACTGGATAACTTTAAAGCCTAAAAAAAATTAAAAAAAAAAAACTAATTAGTAATAGAACTATGTGAGTAGCAACATTCAATCTGTACACTATGAAAATATCAATAATAATTTACTAAGTAATGGCAGAACTTTAATTCCTACTTCAAAGAAATAAGTACTGAGTAACAGGTCAGCTGGATTCATATTACTGACTACTGCTGACTTTGGGGAATGTTCTACGGATATGGATTTAAAAGAGAGAGAAAAAACACAAAATACACCAAAATATTAAGACCTGTAGATTGTAATAGCAGTTATTTATCATTTTCTTATTTCCCTGCATCTGCCGAATTTTAGAGTTGAAAGTGTATTTTAATATTTGGGCTGGGGACTGCCCAGGACAGCAGTGCCTGGGAATACCTATGCTACTGCAGTAGGCCAGGAGAGAACAGGAGACAAGGGACTCAGAACCTCCCTGGCAAACAGTGCTGCTGCGGTGCCATCACTGTGTGACCCCCTAAAAAGGCAGTCTGCTCCCGCTGAGCTCTCCAATACAGTCTGGGGGCCCTCCTGAGGGCAGCGCCCAGCAAGAACTCAGAGCTGCCAAGAGCCTAAGTGCCATCTCCACTCCAACCAAGAAAGTCAATACCCTGCTGACTTGGGGGTCCTCCTGATCCTGTCAATATGAGATGCCCCACACAGTGGGGGGCTGGAAGTGCAGAGGAGAGAGTGAAGGGAAGGAAGGAAAGATGCCCGTTTAGGTCATGACTATTTTATAAAGGTTTCCTTTTTCTCCAGGAACTACTATTTCCCTGGGTAAGTATTTCTTATCTCATGACGTTCCTTCTCTATCAAGCACCACCACTGTTATAAATTGGTTTTTTTTCTTTTTTTTTTTTTCTTTTCTTGAGATAGGGTCTCACTAGGTGGCCTCAAACTCACCATCCCCCTGTCTCAGCCTCCTAAGTGCTGGGACTGCAGGGCATACTACCACACCTGGCTACTTTCCTTTGATAGAGAAACAAGCCTGTACTTCTCTATTACACTTGCTATCCTTTTTTATTTATTTATTTATTGGCTCGTACTAGGCATTAAATCCAGGACCTCATACCTTGCCACAAGTACTCTAGCACTGAGCTACAAGGAAAGCCCTTTTCATTTATTTATTTTTTTTTTTTTACTTTGAGACAAGGTCTCAGTAAATTTCCCAGGTTGGCCTTGAACTCAAGATCCTCCTCACTCTGTCTCCCAAGGAGCTGGGATTACAGGGGTGCACCACCCTATCTGGCTTGTACTCACCTTTATGAACATGCATTCTAGCTCCTTTAATGATTTCTCTTCTTCATCCAAAATTTTAAGTATGGCTGTCCCCTGGCTCCATTTCTTTCTATATTTCCTGCCCAGAATCAGGTCTTCCAAGTTTAAATGGGAGTTCTGATCAACTGACTTTAACTCTTACACTTCTGAAAATGAATATTCCCTACCAGAAAGATTACCTTTCTTTCTGTACCATAAATGAAACACAAGTCATCTATCCAAGAGGAAACCTTCAGCATCAGCCTCAAACCCATGCTAGCTTTCTTCTTCCATGTCTCAACAATAAACTGTACAAAGGACACCAGCTTTTCCAGGAGTATTAACACACTGTCAGGAACTCACCCTCCACACACCTAGGTATCAAAATTCTCCCCTCCACTGGACCATTACCATTTACTGTACCGCCCAGTGTCTCCCATCTACCACATACATGCTCATTTCCCTGTCAACTCCCTTCTCGGCCAAACTTCCCAAAGGAGATGGCTGCATCCACCATCTCTGCTCATCCATCATCAGCATGCTAATCTGGCTCTTAGCCAGCGCCACCACTGTCACCCCCAAGTAATTTGTTCAGGACCCAAACGACCTCTCAGCAGTACCTGAAAGACTTCTTTCCTAACCATTCAAGTAACTTCTCAAAATTTCTTTCTCTTTGGCTACTCGTCAGTCTGACCTGCAGGGTTAAAGTTTAGTCCTAGACCTTCTTTTTCTCAATCTATACTCTTTCTTCATGACAATTTTAATACTGCTCATGTTTCACTTATTACCTACACTGTAAAAAGCCCAAACTGTATCTCTTAGTAAAGAACTTGGAGCACGTTTGCGCGTCTGGAACCACCAGTGTTTCAAAGCAACCCACCAGTGAACTACAGCCCCATCGTGAACATGTTCATCATCAACCAGATAGTCTGTATCAACATCGATACTTAAATTTCAAAGGCAACTTGAATCCAACTTCAATAAAACCTTTGTGAGTTCTACCATTTCAATGACTAGCACCAGAGTGTGTTCAGACTAGCGATCAGAAACCTGAAGTAGTACCAAGAGCTTTTCTCATGCACCACATTTAATTCACCACCCACATTCTGTCAATCTAGTTGACACACAGCTCTAACTCTAATGAGCTCACACCATACGCCTGTCATCCTTTTAGTCCAAATTACCATTATCTCTTCTTTGCACTATAGTAATGCTTTCTTACTTTGTCTTCCCGTGTGCACTCTGGCCCCTTTCCAATCTCCACAGTGCAGCCACTACATCTTGGCAAATTCCTGATGTAATCGCATCACTACCCATCACCTAGTGACCCTACATGGATCCCTTAATGGCTCTCCTTTGCTCTCTGACAAAGACCAAAGCCTGGCCTTGCTTGGTCTGTGTAGCTCTCCAGCTGCACCTGACCGAAGGCCCCACATGCCTCGTTCCTGGCTTTCCCCTACTGTCATTTCTAAACTGTCCTGTGGTCTTCCTCATCACAAGGAGCAGCACCCAGTTTCCTTCACGTGGAACTGCTCAACCCCCACCATCCTAACTACTGACCACCCAACAGTTAGCTCTTCGTTTCCCCTTCCCTTCCATGCAAAAGCCTCCCCTGATCACCCAGCTCCTTCCTTCGTTATGCACCACACGTGCTAGTTCCTCTCCCTCACATCACTGTTCTGCTGGGTCACTCTGTCAGGACTCTGATGATCATCTGATGAGTTTCTCACTCACACTGGACTGTAAGTTCAAAATCAACCTGGATGATGCGCTTCTGTTCATCAACGCCCTAGCACAAAGAAACTGCCCAGAAACAGTTGCTGAGTTGATGAATGCATGCTCACTTTCAGTTTCACCTGTACTCTTTCTGCCTTTGCTTTCCTTTTTGGAGGGCTAGGGATTGAACCCAGGGCCTCACACAGGCTAAGCACATGCTCTAATCACTGAGGTACAACACTGGCCTTCATTCCATTTCTTACTGCTTGCACATAGCCACAAGGCAACATACTCCATAAGGTTTACTGCTTACTGCATTTTAACTGAATACTCTTCCTAGTAATTCCACAGCTGTCATTCTAGATTGTTACTCTGAGTTTCTCTTTACTAATTTCTCGACCTTCTTCCTTGCCATTATATATCCGCCTATATGTAAAGCATCAAAAAGCTAAAAATGGCAGAAAAATGCAAAGAATAAACTATTTTTGTTCAGTATTTCACCATCGCAGAAATAGAATTAACATTTTGGATTTCAATCTTTTTGGGGGGCGGGTGGTAGAGGGGATGAGAAAGGGTCTCGCTATGTAGCCCTGAACTCACTAAGTAGTCCAGGCTGCCCTTGTACTCATGGCAATCTTCCTGCCTCAGCCTCCCGAATGCTGGGATTATAAGTGTGTCAATCTATTTTTTTTTAATTCCATCTCTAACAATGTTTTCTTTTGTGAGAGAATCTATAAGCCAGTACATACAGTATTCTTAAATATAACTTGACATTCATAAGCATCTCCCCATGTCAGTATTTCCCTAAAACATGCATTTTACTGGCTGTATGGCCTATATCCTACACATACCATAAAATGCGTAGGGTCACCAATAGGCATTTAAGATGTTTCTACTGTCTCCAGACAATCAGGCAACAAGTACGTCTTTGACGTAATCTTTGCATCCACTTCAATTATCCTATGGCACATCTCCAGAAGGAGACTTGCAGGGTCAGAGAACACATAGCTTTAGACTTGAGACACAGCCACACGAGTATGAGAGAATGACTATTTCCCTTTGACATTAACTAGTACTGTACTTTTCAATCTAGTTTATCTTACCCGTATGTAAGCATTTTTTATAGTAATTTGGTACTCCATCCTAACAGTTACAGCAACAAGTCTCTTATGCAAATCCAGACTCCCTAGTTTCTTCCCTCTCTTCTCTTGGCCTCTTCCACACTTCCCGACTATGACCAATTCCTGCCCCGAGTCCTCCAAGCAGTAATATTCTTTCCTTACTATGGTCTCTTCATATCCACCACCAACAGCCCAATCATCGCTCCTCCAGCTCCCTGCCATTATGGTATGCCATTATGCAGTCGACCCCAATAAAGCAAGCCATAATTTTCTGCCAGAATACTGA
The DNA here is from genome assembly GCA_004026905.1 of Hystrix cristata. NCBI lineage: Eukaryota > Metazoa > Chordata > Mammalia > Rodentia > Hystricidae > Hystrix > Hystrix cristata. The sequence goes on from PVJO010004107.1 coordinate 95,595, forward strand.
GGACCAAGGAGGCCCTGTCCGAATTGAGGAATGGTAAGAGTTACTTTGCTGCTCTAGAATACCTCTGGTCAGATGAGGTAGGAGAATGGAAAGTACAAGGTGGACAGAAATTGAATCCATAATCACTATGTTCTTGTGTGTATGAGTAATGGTAAGAACTAATTACTGTATTGGGAAAACCACTAATACTGTAGCTGATCATGGATATTCAAGACTTAATCGTAAATTAAACTAAAAATTTGGTTTATCTATTTAATAGTACTAATTATAATTATGTCAACAACCTGCTATGTATGCTAATTCTCATGTACTGAAATGATAAAATAGAAATGTGTAACAACAATGATTCTATGTTTTACGTGAACATTATACACTTACCAGCCACAGTCCTGGCTCAAAGTTCTCATTACCTTTCACCTGAAGTACTGTGCTGGCCTTCTAAAACGAAAGTAACTTTCACTTGTATCATTTCACTTGTCTACTCAATAACATACAACGGTTCCACAATCCAAAAACAACATTAGAGTTTGCACAATTTTGTTTTACCTTCATTACCCATAATTAATCACCAAACTTCTGAATTCTTAACAAACCACTTAGAACACACTTCTTACTGACCTCACAGTCTATGACTACATTGCTCAGACTCCCAGAAAGGTCTTGTTACGGCTGTGTCTAGATGTCCCCCCAAAGCCTCATGCAGTCACAGGTGGGGCTTTTTCAGAGGTGGCTGAATCCAGAGTGTTACTGACTCATGGTACAATGGTAGGATTAAGGATGCTGGAATTGAAGGAGTGTAATTACTACACCAGTCTACTGATTGGTCTGGCACTATCCCAGTTCCAGTAGCCTAGAGAGAATATGAAAGGTGCTGAAAAAAGCTGTTAAGCCTCCTTGCTCACTTGTTTTGCTACCTTCTGCCCTCCATGAATTGTTTCTCCTCTGAGATGCCCCTCTGCCATGCTACCCTGCCTTGGAGCCAGCCAATTATGGACTGAAACTCTTACAAACAGTGAGCTAAATAAATAAATCTTTTCTCCTTTAACTCTGGGTGCTGGGTATTTTGTCTCAACAATGAGAAAAGTACAGCAGGTCCTTTCTCCTACTTTTTCATTAATGATACGTTATTCATTTCTCAAGACTGAGATCAAATTCCAAGCACATTCCAAACACAGGTTTTTCCCTTTTCTAAAACCCTACTGTACATCCAGACAACTGAAAACTGTATTAGGGTCATCTCCCTAACCAGAGGGGAGAGGCAGAAATACAAACCCTGTCACACATCACCTAAGTATCATTCCCAACTATATTTTTATGTGTCACTTTATAACTCTCAGAGATTGTGAATCTTAGAGAACTATCAATTATTATATATTCTTACATAGGGACCTAGTTGTAAATTGTAAACATGATCTACTTAGTATAAACAAAATCCCAAAATTTGGGCATTTTGATACCTACAAAAACTTGTATACATGATGCTTCCCCCATCAGGGGTGTACTCAAAATAGTTATAACTGAATGGGTTTGTTTTTTTGTTGTTTTTTTGAGACAAGGGCTTGCTATATGGTTCAAGCTGGCCTTGAACTCACTATGTAGCCCAGGTTGGCCTCAAACTCACGGTGATCCTCCTGGCTCTGACTCCTGAGTGCTGGGATTACAGGCATGTGCCACCAGCATCGGCAACTGAATGCAATTTAAAACAGGATTACGAAGAGTGTTTCTGTAAACTAGGACAGCAGTGTATACCCTCTTTGCCTTCTCCTACAATGTTTGATAATGAATAAAACAAATCAAAAGCCTTTTTCCTTAAATATTCCCAAAACTGATTAATACATATTAAAAACAACAATGCCAAAACCATGATATGAGAGTAAAAAAGCCTCCCTCACCTTCAGCTTAGCCTTCATATTCAAAAGCCAAAGTATCCACAGATGTGGGTGATAGGCAGAAGCATGTCATAAGCATGTGAAAAGGCTGCCATGACCTTCCATTTCTCCATCCTACACCAGCTCAGAACCAGAGAAATGTCTATTTAGACATGGATGCCATCATTCTTAAATAAGAAATCCTGTGCAGAAAAATGTCCAAAAGATCACTGACGACCTATCCTGAGTGGAACTACTACGAATTCCCTGAAATGTGTGGAATGCACCAAGTCTCCTCAGAGGGCTTGATGACAATGACTGGTATATAATGACAAAGTGGTAAACCTTCAGGGTGAGAGTTTGGCTGACTCGGCTCCTACCACACCGGCAGCTGAGTCCAAGTATCCTAAGGACCTCCAGGCTGTGCTACTGGGGCCTCCCGAGGCTGGTGAAGGTACCCAGGCACCCAGAAACTTCTGTGTCTGCCATTTGGCCACTGGGGACATGCTGAGGGCCATGGTAGCTTCTAGCTCAGAGCTGGGAAAAAAGTGAAGGCAACTATGGATGCTGGGAAACTGGTGAGTGAAATGGTAGTGGAGCTCACTGAGAAGAATCTGGAGACCGCTTACTGCAAAAATGGCTTTCTTCTAGACAGCTTCTCTCGGACTGTGAGGCAGGCAGAAATGCTTGATGATCTCATGGAGAAGAGGAAAGAGAAGCTGGATTCTGTGATTGAGTTTCACATCCCAGACTCCCTGCTAATCCAGAGAATCACTGGAAGGCTGATTCAACCCACAAGTGGCCAATCCTACCATGAAGAGTTCAAGCCCCTGAAGGAGCCCATGAAAAATGGTATCACTGGTGAACCCTTGATCAGTTGATCAGATGATAATGAGAAAGCCGTGAAAATCCACCTAGAGGCCTACCACACTTATACTACCCTACTTGTGGACTACTATAGGAAATGAGGAAATCACTCTGCCATCGATGCCTCCCAGACCCCTAATGTCATGTTTGCAAGCATCCTAGCAGCCTTCTCCAAAGCCACATCCTAGTAACAGCAGGCCAGGAGAGGCTGTGTCACTGCTCATCACTCCACGGTGTCATCCCTGCTCTGAGTTGCTAGGCAGAGGGGAAGGGTGATCATGGGAAGAATGAAGAGGGAGGGCTGGTAAGGGGCGCAAAAGGAGCATTTAGAAGAGCAGCAGAGTTGTAATGAGGTGTTTTGTTTTGTTTTGTTTTGTTTTGTTTTAACATGTAAGTGGGAGTTTTAAAAGTATAAGCAAAGGAGATGTTTTTTTTAAAAGCTGTGATTAGAGGGTGTGAGTACAAACAGGGAGACACGATATTATTTCTAAGCAGTTGGGTTTTTCCTTCATTCTGGACTGGTAACAATATTTTTTAAAGCAAATCCTCTAAAGACCTCAATTTTTACCTCAGAGTCACATGGAGTGCCAGGCCCAAAATGCAGGAAATGGAACAGTGGTCCTGTCTTGCAGCTTAGAAAAGAGAGTATTTGCTGGCCTTTGTTCCCCACACGCTAAGATCAAAACATCATCCCCACACTTGAAAGAGATAAAGGGTGAGTCCTTATCTCACAAGGACTCAGCAAATCAAGTATACTGGGCTCATGATGGAGGGACACAGGCTGAACTCCTTTCCCGACCTGCCGCTGATTTACCGGTCCACCCAGCATACCCAAGTCCTGCAGTTTGACTTCTTTCATCTGAGGTGTGTGAAGGGATCCTTTTTAAATAAACGAACAAGGGCTGGGGATGTAACTCAGTGGTTCAGCACTTATCTACCATGTGCAAGGGCCTGGGTTTGTTCCCCAGCACTACAAAAAAATTAAATAAACTAATAAAAATAAATGAGCAAGTGTCCTAAGCCATATCATCCAAAAAAATTGCCCTTTCCATCCTCAAATCCCATGACTGAGATCATCTGACAGCACCATGTGATGTATTTTCAATAAGATGCCTTTCTTAACTGACCACATGCTGCTTTATCTGGCCCCTAAATCAATAAAGTATATTAAAAATGTGAAAAAATAAATAAAATAAACCTTCAGAAGGCTATCAGCTGGGCATGGTAGTGCATGCCTGTAATCCAAACCCTTGGGAGGCTGAGGCAGATGGATCACTTCGAGTTTGAGGCCTGCCTGGGCTACACAGAGAGTTCAAGGCCAGCCCGACTATGTAGCGAGACCCCGTCTTAAAAAAAGGGCTGGGGATTGCTCAGCGGTTAGAGTGCTTGCCTAGCATGCACAAGGCCCTGAATTCGAGCCCTAGTACAAAAAACAAAAACAAACAAACAAAAAAAAAACCCACAAACAAAAAAAAGGCTGTTGGTCCGGTGGCTTGTCCTTCATTTCAGAAAAAAAACAAAAATGTCATACATCAACTAAGAAAAGAATTGGCAAAACAAAAAATATACACATTAAGAATATTATATGGTATAAAATAATAAAATGGGTTGCTTATACTTCAAGATCTTATAATTAATCTAGTGAACATGAATATATAGCCAGGCAACAATTAGGATCAGGGAAGCGGATACAGCAGAAAGAAAAAGAAAACCTCTGTTCTAATCCTGCTATGGAATTAGAGCCATCTGTCTAAGGAACAGACCCACTGAACCTCAGCTTGCTCACCTGTGAAATGGTCTGCAAAGTGAACTGGGTCTATGAGTGATCTATTTTTTACTTTAAATTTCTGTAATTCTGACAGAATCAGGACAAACTAATAAAAAGGAACGCAAGTACAAGAGAAGGTAAAGGCATTATCACTTAAGAGTTTCACTAGGGAATGAGGATTTAAGTTGGGCTTTAATGACAAAGAATTAATGGAAGAAAAGATAAGTTATTTTAAGCAAGAGCACAAACAATAGCATAAACCTTTACCGACCATCTCCTACATCCCAGAAGCTGCTGCCTAACATAGAAATACAAACAAGACCCTAAGGTACAGTGAAAGCCCTCAGCCCAGAAGGCAGTCTTCACAGAGGGCAGGCTGAGGGCCAGGGTGATACACCTGAGCAGGCAAAGTGACAAGAGCTGAACGCTTGTCTATGCGGTTTGGCAACACACACTGGTAGACTTAAGTCCTGAGGAAACAGTAATAGCTTGCAAGCTTTCTACTCTCCTCCTAACCCTATATGGGCCACTATATCCTTACCAAATGAAAAGCTCCATTCCTCAGTACTTTAATATTCCCAAAATAAATGCTGTTTTTCCGTTATCTAAACACATAAAACTGATAAATCACAAAAAATGGTCGCTTTAAAATGTGCATGCTCTCTCCATCCTACAGCTTCATACTTTAGGAATTTATCTCAAGGGGGAAGGAAGCACTTTCTATAAAGACTGACATAGAAAGGTGTTCCTCTTTGTATTGTTCCTAACAATGCAACAGTGAAAATGACCTAATGATCTAGATGTAATTTAATACGAAGGAACTCAAAAAACCTGTACTATGCGCTTACAATGGAATACCATGTAGTCACTAAAATAAGGAAGAAAGACATTTTTTACATAAAAAGAAAGATGTCTATCATATTTGAGATTAGCAGTTTTATAAACTATCAATCATAAGCCCATTTTCATATCTAAAAATAATTATACATAAACACACACATGTATGCATACACATACTCTCAAAGAAAAGGTTTAAAAGACAGAATCTAGGATCCAAATTCCACGTCTAAAAATTGGGTGAATGAGTTAACCCCTAACTTTACTTCTTAATCTCTAAAATAGGTAGTATAAACTCCATATAAAGATTAAAATGTATCCAGGCATGTACATATATATACCATATGGAAGTACGCACGCGCAGGCGTGCGCACACACACACACACACACACACACACAAAGTGTAAACTATTCCATTATTAAACCAAAGTTACACTAGAGAATGGACTTATACTTACCAAGATACAATGTAAATTTGTTAAGTTCACAACCTCACAGACAGTTTTTATTCTATCTATTAATCTTGCAAAATAGTTGACCATTTCTTCCCTTTTAATTATTTTTGCATATCGAGGGAAGGTGGGTGGAAGCAGCCTCTGGTTAACAAGGGGCTCAAAACCCATCATAATTGGATGATCTAAAAAAGAAAGAGAAGAAAAGATTTTGGATGTCTTTCCGAATTTTAAACTGCAAATGCTATTATAATATAAAGTTAAATGCCAATGTCAAAGGCATCTCAAATTCTCATCACAAAATCCCACGGACACTAGCTTATAATTAATCTATCTATCTACACATGTATCTTTCAGAAAGTGAGACAGGCAGATTTGACACTCCGAAAGTGGTACTCCTTGCCTCGGCACATGGCGGTAGCTGCAGTGACAGGGGGACATTCAACTCAAAAGAACTTCAGACCAACAGGGGTAACACAGGGTCAAGTAATCCCTCCAACAAGAGAAGGTGCCACATTAAGCCATGAGGCTGTGAAGAAAGGTAAAATGGGAACACGTGGGCTTCTCTCTCCTCAATCTACTGAACAAAGCAGTCACTTCAAATTTAGCTTCATAATAATCCAGAATAGCAGCGCAGACCAGCCCCCAGTGAGTCCTGACTCAATCTGAGATGTAATTACAGAAATCTAATGCACCGTAAAGAAAACATTCTAAGACACCTAAGGGTGAGTTACTTTTTCCCATTCTCTGTTAGTGATCTCACATCCAACATTAGGACAAAGCTTCAAACCAAGTCTGTCTCAACCTGAAACCTACAACAAGGAATCAACAGCCCAGAACTTAGAAGCAATTATGACACTTGGATTCAAAGATCTCCCACTGGTTGTGGTGGTGGGTTAACTGTCAGCTTGAGTGGGAACGCCCAGCTGAATGGAGTCAGCATGGTTCTGGAGGACTGTCTTTGAAACCATGTAAAAGAAGAGCAGGAGGGCAGGATTTCATGCAGATTTCCCTGGGAAGAGCTCTGCTTCTGATTTTCCTGGAAGGAACTCCAGCTGTTTTCTCCAGAGCAGCTCTAATCCTCACCCTCACCAAGGATGGCTCCTGCTTTCTCTGGAGGCGCTCCGGTCTTCACCTCAAGTGTTGTCTCCTGGCTTTTACTGAGATTTTTCAGCTTCCAGCACCAGCCTTCCAGCCTGCCAGCACACTCTCTAACCTCCAGCACTGGTCCTTGGGTCTTCTATTGTGGGTTCCTCGGCCTTGTGATACAGACTTTGGTGGGACACTACTGTGGGCTCTGCGCACCTGGCTGGACTCTTTGGATCTCTAGCATGGGCAGAGCACTCTTCTACATTTGATTCCGTGGGTGTATACTGTAAGCTAATCTTGTAAATTTCTATGTCCTGCATTAAATCTGTTCTCTTGCAACACTGATCACAACGAAAATCTACAAACAGGCTGCAACCTATGAATGAAAGGCTGAAACCTGGGCATGGTGGCACACACCTATTATCCCACCATTCTTGGAGGCTGACACAGGAGGATTCCAAATTCAAGCCCAGCCTGGGACTGGGAAGGAGACAGAAACATCTTTTTTTTTCCCCCTCGGGGGTTGCTGGAGATTGAACTCAGGGCCTTGGGCTTGCTAGGCAAACACTCTATCACTTGAGCTAAATCCCCCAGCCCAAGATAGGAACATCTTTACCATACCAATATGAGTCATTTAGGGCTTTAACAATAAACACACAGAATCCAGATACTTAAATAATATATAACCCTTACTCTCCCTCAAAGCACACATCTAAAATTATTATCCAAGAATATTCTTTTATTCTTAACACACAAATTTTTAGGGCTTGCACCACAAGAAATTAAGTAGAGAATAGCTACTCATGAAAACCTATGTTACCAGGGAAAGAAATAAGTATTAGTGGGAAATGGATGACAAATACATTTTGCAGTCTACCTTTTCGGGGGGAGAGTCGTAGTACTAAGGGTTGAACCCAAGGGCACTCTACTACTGAGCTGTATCCCTAGCCCCTTTGTATTTCTTAGACAGTCTTGCTAAGTTACCCAAACTGGCTTTGAACTTGTGATCCTCCTACCCAGGTCTCCCAAAGTAGCTGGGCTCACAGCCATGCACCTCCACACCCAGTTGCACTCTATTTTCAAAGAAATTAACAAGTACAATATCAAACTCTTCATTTTGGAAACTAACTCAACTGTCTTGCATACTGTAGGGTGGAGTTTAGCAGCATCCCTGACTTTCTCTCACTACATGCCAGTAGCAACCTGCAACTGCCAATCAAAGTGCATATCCAGACATTGCCCTATGTCCCTGGGAGGCCCCAACACGGATACACTGGTGTAGACAAACACAGTAAATAATTACCATTCAGTGTAAATATGCTCAAGATGTACAGGAGCAACGGGCCCATGGAAGAATTAGATGAAAGACTTCCTAGAAGAACTGAAGACTAAGTAAGGGAAGACCCAAAGGATGAGAATTTGGTAAAAGGAGAAAATATTGTCAGGGCAAAGTATTCAAGCACCTCTAAGGCCTGGGGGACAGAAAACATGGTTCTTTTTCTTTAGGGAGTTGTGATTTTCGAAGTCTTAACCTCTCTGACCTCTGAGAGTAAAAAGAGATGCATATAAAAAGTTGGGGATAAAGTTTCTTTGCATAAACAAAGAAGTTAACTGTATGGTGCTTTCCAACATACATTTAAAATTTCCCCCACACTTCTCTGAATACTGTTCATGTTAATGGTTAAAGTGGTTCCTAATAATCTGAGCTATTTTTAAGCCTCAGCTATTGTTTCATAGCGGCCTGTACAAGGAATCACAAGCTGCCTGAGTAGAAAAGAGACAAAAACTAAGACATAATATCAAAGATCAAAGCAAGTTATTCAGCTTACAGACTACAGCTGAACAGACGAAGGGCTAAAAGGCAGGTGTGTTTATGTTAGCTTTCAAGGCAACAGAACACGGAAAGTCCAAAGTTTATTATACCCAGCCTCCTACCACAACAAGCTGCCTGATTTGCTTTTGGCACAGGCCTTTTACAAAAAGTTAAAATATTATACTGAAGTGAAATAAGACAGATACAAAAGGACAAATATTTTATTATTCTGCTTATATAAGACACCTATATGAGACATATGAGACCAAAGTAGAATAGTGGTTGCCAGGTGCTATGGGGCAGAGTTACTGTTAAAGGGTACACAGTTCTGTATAGATGGTGGGAGATACCTCCGACATAATGGCTAAGACTTGGAAACATGCTTAGTACCACTGAGCTGTATAATTACAACAGCGCATTTTATGTTATGTATTACAGTTGGCACCTCGGTTCACAAAGTGAATTTTTTCCACGTATGTACTATGTTTGCATTCGGCTGCAACCAAAATCATGGAATTAATTCTGTGACCAGAATCATGGAAAGAACTAACCTCACGAACCAACGTACCTCTGCATTTTGTCGCAATAAAAAAAGTTATAAAACGGCATTAAACTCGTTAAATTCAAGGCATTGCCTCAATAAATTCTACTGTCATCCCCTAGCCTGAATAATATATGGTAATATATTATTATGCAAAACTAACACATTTTGACACTATTAGTGTTTTTGAGTAGGGAATACAAGAACATGCAAATGATAAAAAGTTTCAAACACAATGAAAAAAACAGTATACAATGAAAAGACAATCTCATGCCCACTCGCAATCCCATTTATCTCTTAAAAGCTAACCACTATTTCAAGTTTCTCCCAGGTGCAGAAGATTACAAATATATGTATACATAAATAAGTATATACTTGTATACGTATATATGTATACATAAATAAATACATGTATACATATATATGTAAAATGTGTGTATTTTTAAAAATTTGTTGAGGTACAGCTAAGATAAAATGCAATGAAAACATTAAATGTACAATTCAATGTCTTAAAAAATATGTACAGTCATGTAACTACCACAATCACTATAACTCCAAAAGGCTTTCTGTGCATCTTTATCAATCACTCCCACGCCCACAATCATGGAATTTGTCTATAGATTAATCTTTACTACTTTCAAAAACAAAAGAAACTGTACATTTATATTAAGTCATGCCTAATTTCTTTCACTCAGCATGTTTCATTGATTTAACCATTATGTTGCACCTACTTCATTCCTTTTGATTCTTGGAACCTGTATTTCATTTTATGGATAGACCGTAATCTGTCCACTCACATATGTTCCTCTCTTAAACAAAAAAACTTCTATATTACTAATCTGCTTGTTTCTTTAAGGTGAGTTTTTTTGTTTGTTTGTTTTTTGGTGCTGGAGATCGAACGCAGGGCCTTGTGCTTGCGAGGGAAGCATTCTAACCACTGAGCTAAATCCCTGGCTCCTATGTGGGCTTTTTTTAAAAAACAGTATCAAACTCAGTAAAGTTTAAAGTATAGTCAATACCAAATTCTCAAAAATGTTCATTGTTATCCCTACAAAGACATATTCTTATATAATTACAATATAACAATCAGAATTAGAAATCTAACACTAATTATTATGTCAAGCCTCATACAAGTCTTGGAAGTTGTTCCAACAACAGTCTTCATACTCCTGTCAGTATGAGTTGCATTTGATTTCACTGTCTCTTATTCTCCTTTAATCTGGAACAGTTCAGTCTTGCTTGACTTCCATGATGCTGACATCTTTGAACACTAACAGACTAGTAATTCTGTACACTACCTTTCCAAGTAGGTCTGTCTTGAACCTTCATGATTAGATACAAATTATGAATCTCTGGAACGTTACAGAAATTATGATATTCTCGCCAAGCATGGTGCTACACATGTATAATCCCACCACTTGGGAGCCCTGAGGCAGGAGGACTGCCACAAGTTCAAGACCATCCTGGGTTACACAGTGAGTTCAAGGACAACCTGAACTACATAGTGAGACCCTATCTCAAAAAAACAAAGAAAAAAAAAAAAGAGAAATTATGACATTCTGTTTGCAATCCTATCAACAAAGTAATTATTTGACTCATTACTGCTAATGTTAACTTTGATCACTTGTCTTTAGAGTTTTTCCTTTTATAGATAATAAATACCTGGGAAGTACCCACATAAACATGCTCATAATCATCAAACAGTCCATTCATTCATTCATTCACTTTATATTCCTAGGGAATAATGGCTTCCTCTTTTACTCAACAGGTTATGATTTATCAGAATTACTTGCTGCACACATTTTCCCTAACTTGTCCTGTGTGAACACCCCTTCACACTGTCTCCTGTGTGAGGTTAATATGTTCCCATGACTTCTCAGTGTTGCTCAATTCTGGCATAAGATGCTCCAGGCTCATCTTGATCTCTCCCTGTCCTACCAATGAAATCAGCCAGTTCTCCCAGATGCCCTCGTTTCTTTTAGTGGACAAAGAAGCAAGAAGCAAGATCTCAATGCCAGTGTGCTTACTTCTACTGGGGTTATTTCTGCTCCTAAACTCTCTAGCGGGTAGAAAATGTACACATACATACAAATATGCATTTACTTTTCCATTTATTTATCAATCTATAGCTATTAGAAATTATGAGATTATACTCTCACCTTTAACTTCAGTCCAATATCATAATTCAATCTAGTTTACCCCCTTTCCAGAAATTAGTGTAACCCAATTCCCCATATTAGCATCCTATATATTTTTTAATTATTCAATTAATATTCTATTATCCATATAAAATCAATTCCTGCATGTAATCACTCTTTGCATTAGTTTCTAGGGATGCTAGAACAAGATCCTACAAATTGGGTAGGTTAAAACCACATTTGTTCTGTCACAGAAGTTCAACATCAGTTTTACTGTGCTGAAATCATTAAGTCAGCAAGGCAGCACCCTGCCCAGAAGTTCTGGGGGTGAACCTGCTCATTGCCCCTTCCAGCTTCCCATCCCCGCTGACACTGTCTGCATTATAGCTCCACCAGGCCAATCTCTCCCTCCGTCTTGACATGACCTCCTCTTCTCTGTGTCTTACCTTGTCTGCCTTTCTTTTGGAAGGGCAATTTATTTAGGGTCTACCCAGATAATTCAAGATTACCTCAACACTAGATCCTTAATCACATCTGTAAAGACCCTTTATCCAAACAAAGTAACATTCTAGGTTCCAAGAACTAGGACTCCCACAAGGAATGTAAACATTATGTACTGCAACAATGTACTTTCAAAAAAAAAAAAAAAGAAGAGTAAGAAAACAAAAAGGACCTCAGTTGGGGATTTAGCTCAGTGGCGGAGAGCTTGTCTAGCAGGCACAAGGCCCTGAGTTCGATCCCCAGCACCTCCCCACAAAAAGACAAAGACCTTAATATTTTGAGGGCCTTCATTCCACTGCTATAATCTCCTATCACAGACATGCCAGGCAACCATGACCTCCACCGTGTATGTGAAGGGTCACCTCGTTACCCCATCTAAGCTCTGAACCCCCACGGCAGCCCACCTTGCTGCACAGATGCCCTTCCCGAAGCCACTTAGGGTGCAGTTCTACACAGAAGGCCACCTTTTCACTTGAGACACCCTCCTCACCCAACCTGTAATCTGATGCCCCACACAAGGGACCCTCTCCTGTAGGGATGCCCCTTCTGTAGGGATGCCCCTGTCTGCATGCTTGAACTCTAAGTCTGTACCAGGCTGTCCCCACATCTGACAGTTTTGTCTCCAACAAACAGCTGCCTTCCAGAGCTATCTCAGGTCCCAGTACCCCATGCCACTCCGTATTACATAACGAGAGCGTGTCCTCTTCAGTCTGCCTGGACTCCATGTCCTATGCCTCTGCCCTCTCCCTGATTTCAGGCTCCAATTCTACACTACATTGCCTTCTCACACACACACTCTCCTCACAGCGCAAGGTGGCTTCCAGATGGTCCCTACAACCCTGGTCAGGCTCAGGCACCTCGGGCTCAGCTGTTCACCTCCCTTACAAAGCAGTGAACCCAGCCAGCCCACCCATTCATGATGTGCCTTCCTCAAGTCCCAGGCGCCTTCCTTACTCCATCCTACACAGGCACTCCCTCCCCCGCAAGGCTCTGACGTCCCATGCTGGCCACATCCTGTGGAGGACTCTGCTACAAGGACACCTCTGACTCACAAGCTACCATCCTCACCTCAGGCTACCCTGACCTCCCACACAGACATGTCCTAGCTCCCATTTCGCTCAGGCCCAATGCAAAGCTTTGTAGGAGTCATCTTTTTCAAGAATAGAAGGAAGGAAAAGAGATAATCAGACCTCAACTTTGTAACTACGTAACAGGAAATATATGATTGCCTTTGTAATGCTTTTGATCTCATCTCTCACTAAGAAGGGTTTTTTGGATATGCTTTCTTTCTGATAATTTACCATTTTCTTTTATTAATTTTATAGCTGTAATTGTATTATTTATAAATTTATACTTCTTCAAACAGGAATCTGTTGACCTTCTTAAACCCACCAAACAATGATGTTCAAGATCTGTCTCCACGGCCCAAGCCAGAGAAAGTGAAGCACCTCCAACATTAATTACCAGTTACCATTACATGTTAAAACACGCCTCTGTCTCTACAACAGACTTATTAACCCTAACCAGTACCTTTGGACCCCTGCAATGCAAAAGGAAAGAGAATCAGTCTTCCTGCTGCCTTGACTTCTTGACTTTTGTCATTCAATTATTTTTATATTCCCAAAGATGCTGTTACCTATATTAGCATACGCAGTACAACTGGCTTCAATTCGAGTGCTTCCAGAACAAGCTTTTTGGCCAAGGTGCTGGAATAGTACTCTACACTAGCAGAAAGCCTCACTGACTTGCAGTTAAACTCCACATGTCCTCTCTCCTACAGCAGAAACAAAGTGTATCTGCATGTTTTGGGGTACATTCCCGCCTCCTTTGCCTCCCCAAGCTATTAATCACACAGGTCCCCCCAACCAGTTTGAGCACCCTACACTTGGGATTTTGTCCTCAGGGCAAACCAACTACTTTGAGGAACACAATCTTTTACAGATCTACTTATGTTTACACAAGAACAAAAACAAAAATTAAAACAACTACGTATTCTTACAAAGGATTTACACTGCATTACATATTCTAAATAATCTAGAGATGATGTGAAGGATAAAGGAGGGTGTTCATAGATCATATGCAGATACTACAACGTTTTATACAAGGGATCTGAACATCCATGGGGAGCGGGGAGTGGCCTAGAACCCATATCTGCTGAGTACCCAGGTAGGATTGTAAATTAAATACAACTGTATCAATTTCATTGCCAACAGTTTCAGTGGTCTTCTAGTCTCTTTGAGGCATCTTCCTAGACCTTTGTAACTTCTTATATGTGGACTTGTCCTCCATATACCTTGTGCAGCTATTATCTGTTATCTCCCTTTACCATCATCCTGGGGATTTCCTTCACTATTCTTTTATGTTGAGTTCTCATATTCCTAAACTCCGTGCTTCCCTCTTTCTTGATTTATTCCTTTGTCTTAATGTACCATGTCTCCCAAAAGTTTTGGGGGATAAATTTTGAGACTATTCAAACATCTGAAATTACATTTTCTCAAAATTACAGTTCATATAGAGAATTCAGTAATAGAAACCATTTATCACCAAAACTCCCAAAAGACTGCTCCGATGATTTTCTTTTACTCACAATTCAGATAATATAATACTAAATCAAATATGTAATTCACTGGCTTTTAATACAGAGTGGTGAAACTATCCACATGTATTTTCATCACCCTAAAAAGAAACCTTATGCCCATTAATTCTTACACATCCCCTTCCTCCTCTAAGCCTGTGCAATCACTAATCTACCTTATGTCTCCACAGGTTTACCAACAATTCTAGATGTTTTACCTAAATGAAAATCATATAATACAGTCTTTTATGACTGGTTTCTTCCACTTAACCAGGAACATGAAGCTTCACTCCTGGTCTTCTGTGATGACCTAACTCTGTCTACCCAGAACCACTTTAATCTTGTGAGCTTTGTGTAGGTCTTCAATGAGGAAGTTTGACTCCTTCAACTTTGTTTTGCTTTGATTTCTGCTGTTGACAGTGTCATGCTACTGCTTGATCTCAGGTAAGTAACTCTGTTTTTCAAATCTGTTAGGGTCTTCTATTTATTATCACTTTTTTTTTTTTTTTTTTTTTGAGACCGGGTCTTACTATGTAGTTCAGGCTGGCAGCAATCCTGCCTCGGCCTGCAGACTGCTGGGATCACAGGCGTGAGCCACCATGCTCGGCATTATCACCATTTTAGAATGTCATAATGAAGTGCCTTAATAAAAGGTCAGTTTAGGGGTTGGGAATTTAGCTCAGTGGTTAGAGTGCTTGCCTAGCAAGCACAAGGCCCTGAGTTCGATTCCCAGCACCGAGAAAAAAAATAGATTAAAAAAAAATAAAAGGTCAGTCTTCAGGCCTGGGGGAATGTAGCTTAGTTGCAGCACATTTGCCTTAGCACGCCTGTGTGAAGCTCAAGGTTCAATCCTCAGCATCACAAAAAATAAAAATAAAAACCATGTAAATAAATTTTAAAAACCCAATTACCCTCCTGGCTATGCTGGTTAACTATTGGTCTTTTCTTTCCTGTCTATAAAAGACCCCTTTTAACAACATTTATTTATTTAGCCATGCTGGAAGTTGAACCCAGGACCTTCCGCATACTTAGAAAAGTATTCCATCACTGAGCTACATCCCCAGCCTGCTGGCCTTTGAGTATTTGTCTTGATTTGATTCCAAGAAGTTTTCTGATCCTCTTCTGATCTCTATTTCTGGAACAATTTATATGAGTTTATCTTTTCTCTTACTAATGTGTCCTTACTAGACAGTAGAGGTCAGCTGATTGTATAGTTTTTCTCGTTTTTTATCTTTAGCTCTATTAAAGATTTCCATAATTTTTTGATCTACATTTGTTGTTGCAGCACTTACACTGTGAATCTCAAAAATACATCCCTTTTCCTCCTTCTATTCCTGTTTTACATATGCATGTTTGTATTTCTTTGAAGGTATTTTGTGTGCTTGCATGTTCAGATCTTTCTCTCAAACTAGAGGCTTGACTATACACTTACGTTTGAAAATGCAGTGCAAAAATACTCTAAGAGCTCTGTGAATAAAGGTTACCCCTTGAGCCAGGCCATTTCATCAGGGGAACTGTTCATATCAGTATATTTAGATTTTGCTGTTTTTTTCCCTACCTCTTGGGCTTGCCAGATTTCCCTATGAAGAATCTTCCAAACTCTCATGTGGAATGCAGGAGCATGACCTCCTTGTTTTGGAAGCTGGGGTAAATTTTCAGTTTACTCTCCCTTTAATATGCATCCTTCAACTATGCCTCATATCCCCCTCAAGTCCAGAATCCTCATGTTCTTTACTCCAGTGAATAAATTTCTAGTATTCTGAAGTTCAAGAATGTTACTCAGCACAACAAGAAGGAATCTGCTTCCATCCAGATTTTCAGTCAGATCTTGTATTTTCAGCTTAATTCCGACCCCCATTTCTAGATGTACCTGTTACACTAACAAGGACACCTTTTAATGGATCCACAGTACAACCTAGGCTGCCGCTGACTTTCTCTATCAGAGAGAGTAAGGGACCAAGAATTCAGTTATCTGCAGACAGCTATGTCTTTCTGCTCTCCAGCTTCTAACACTTTGCTTCTATTGTCTCCTTTCCCCGTCCTTTTCCTCTTAATTTTGTCTATTCAAGGAAAAAAATTTTGTTCATTGTTTCTGCGGGGATTCAAAAGGTAAATGCAATGCTTTTAATCTACAAACTTTTTTTCACTCCTCAACAACTGCCATCAATGCAGCTAATCTATCAATTTTAGTCATATATCTTTTAATTTATTTTAAAGATGATGAGCTCTCTTAGCCAAGCATGCTGCTGCAGGCCTATAATCCCGGTACTCTGGAAGGGTGAGGCAGCAGGATTCCAATTTCAAGCCCAGACTGAGCAATCAGTGAGACCTTGTTTTAAAAAATAAGAATAAAGAAAAGGCTAGGGATGTAGCTCATTCATTGTAAAGGCCCTGGAGTGTGTGGTACCATATGCCCCCCAGAATGGGTATGCTCTCTTGAAGACATGTGCCAAGATTTCAAATCATATTCCAGAAATATCTACCAATTTAAGGCAACATAAACTTAAGTGTATTTATTTGCATTAGCAACTGTTAAAGATGCTCATAATCTAAAGGGTGAGACCTAACCCACTGATTACTATGAGACTACATGGGAAAGAAAAGATATTTTAACTACTGGAACTTAGAAAGGCTTATAGGAGGAGGTCATTTGAATGTCATTAGGCCAGACTAGAATTCCACCAAGTATAAAAAGAAGCACAAAATTCAAGACAGCATATCCAAAGACAAAGAGCAATATCTGCTTCATTGGATCTTTTCTCCTTCGTTCTTTTAAGATAGATTATAACCCAAGTTTCTGAATCTAGCAAGTCCTGAGTAATTACAACTATCTTTTCAGCTTTAGTATTATTTAATATGAAAATGACTCCAAAATCTCATTTCTTATCTATTTTGCAGAGGTAAATATTTACTTTACTAGCGGACTGCTCCATGGCCCCACATCAAACGATACCCATTCATTGTCCGAGCTTCTCCACCCCACACTTCTGCTTTTTGCACCTTAAAATATTAACATTCACTCAATAAACCCACCAGCAAGTTCATCTTAGACCATGTTCTATTCTTCCAATTTTCTCCCTTAACTCCACTGCTTCCAAGTCCATCGTTTCTCCCTCAGCTCCTCTCAGTATATACTTTTCCAGTGGGAAGCTAAATGATTGCTTACTGCTTCTAACTTGGCTATTTTGTCACTAGCTGAAACTATAATAATTAGGAGGTAAAATGAGTAAGCCAAAACCAAAACTAATCTATACTACTTTTTTTTTTGATACTGAACTTTCATGGCTTTATGATGAAGGAAAATTATGTTAAATTAAGCCTTATTTACACTTATGGTTTCTCATATCAGAGAAATAATTCGATGTGCACTAATAAGTGTCTGATTTATTTCACTTAATAGTATGTTCTCAAGGAACATCCATTTACATACAAATGACTCTAGTTTATCCTTTTTTATGGCGGTGTAGTACTCCATTGTGTAGAAAAACCACATCTTCTTTAGCCATTCATCAGTTGTTGGGCATTTAGGTTGTTTCCAAGGCTTAGCTATTACAAATTGTGCTGCTATGAACATGGTGGTGCATATATCACTGTGATATGATGATTTTAATTCTTCTGGGAAGATACCCAGCAGAGGAATAGCTGGGTCAAATGGAACCTCTAGTTGTAGTTTTCTGAGGAATCTCCACACTGATTTCCACAGTGGTTGGACCAGTCTACATTCCCACCAACAGTGCAGG